>OZ012691.1:2219831-2247331 GCA_963942565.1 Maea johnstoni | reverse complement strand
GTATATATAGCGATGCTCATTGGGAGGGTACTTAAGATCTTATCTGGAAGTTTGCATTGTCTTCCTATCACTACCTTTATACAACATGGCCTCATATCGGAGGACTGGGTTCAACAAGTAGGTCCCTTAGCCAGAATACTAAAAGTTAATATTGTTTTCAATTCAAGTGAAATATAACCAAACCTTTTCTCTGAGATGTTATACTTTGCATATGATGAAGGCGATTCCGAGTTAAACTGCTTACATGTGTGCCTCCATACACTAAAATAGCTAACACGTTATTAACAAATTGTTATCCAAAATATTTAGAATAACCACAAGTTCCATATTACATTTTATCATCAGCTCCACTTTGATATGAGCAGCTGATTGGTCAATTGATGTGGTGTACAGGACTTTAATGCAGTACTAACATTGCTTTTCATTAATTGTCAATGTTATGATCTGAATACGAGTCTTCTATGACGTCATGACCTCATGTTTACAGGTCACAGTCTCGTTTTGGACCCTTGATGACGCAGGAATAAAATGGCTGCACATCGCCGCCAGAAATAGTTTTTTTGGCGTTTAAGACACTATTTGCGCATTATAGTCAATATGGTGTATATCTGGAAATAAAGATGGCAGAAAGTAATTAAGATGTATTTAGGTTGGTATGTTGCTCATACATATGACAAATAGTTACCGTTTGGTCAGCGTCAGTTCTGACGAAAATCCCCGTTGCTACATAATCTGTGAGAATCGAGACTCGAGTAAGGCAAATGCTTTCTACATTTTCTTTTTGACAAATCGCTCGAGTTTGCTTCTGTGACTTTTTCTGTAATGTTGCAGATGACCTGGTAAAGAAATTAAAACCTCCAATTGGACTTTTTTAATAAAATACAGGTATAATCTTTTTATTCTAAAAAAAGGGGTCCTTGAAAATTCTTTTGGTTTTTCCACTGTCACAGAAATTAAGGTATACAAATCAATAAGTATTATTAACACTAAAAAAGCTACAGGTTTGGACAGTATTTCTGCCAAGTTTATTAGGGTTGGGTGTTCTGTCATCGCTTCTCCCATCCCCCACATACTCAATCTCTCATTATCTCTGTCGGCCGTACCTGAAGCGGTTAAAGAAGCCAGGGTTCTTCCCCTCTATAAAAAGGGGGGCAAGGGTGAAGTGGGGAATTATCGCATAAAGGGCACTTTATCAGACCAAGGGCAAGTTACTTGTGGCGTACCTCAGGGCCATATATTTGGACCTTGATTGTTTTTAATCTATGTGAACGATTTGGAATCAGCTGTTGACTGTGATCTTTTGATGTATGCTGATGATTTGGCTCTTTTGATCCAAGGGAAAAACATCATTGATATTAAACAAAAGCTCAGAGAAAAACTTGCCAAATCAAATGTGTGGTTGATAGACAACAAACTTTCACTCCACCTGGGAAAGACAGAGTCTCTCCTACTTGCCTCAAATAGGAAGTTAAAACAACATAAATTTCTAGGAATCTCATGTAATGGTATAAAAGTTGCAGGGAAAGAGGTTGTAACATATCTGGGCGGTCAACTAGACCAAGACCTGTCAGGAAAATCTATGGCTCAGAAAATCATCCATAAGGCTGATGTTAGTCTCAAATTCCTTTACAGAAAGAAAGTGTTCCTAAATCAGTTCTGCAGGTAAAGTGCCTGCATGGCAATGATTCTGTTGAGAATAGACTACGCCAGCAATATCTATTACCACGGTCTACCAAAATTCTTACAGAGATGCCTTCAGGTCATACAAAACAAAAATGATTAGATATGTTTTAAACTACTCAAACATAACATACTTGGTAGCCAATGACTTTAATGAGGTTAAGTGGATGAGCTTTGAAAACAGAATAAAATATCTGGCCGCAAGCCATGTATTTAACTGCATTGATGAACAGGCTCCAGAGTACCTTTAAGTTTTTGAAAGGGTAAATGAATCCCACCACTTTAACACCAGACAGAGTGTTAATGCTCCGATTTTGGTTTATATGGTATAAAGTCCTTCCACTACATAGGTTCCAAAATCCGGAACTCTTTGCCAGACGAGATCTAGACTACGTTCAGTAAATCTCTCTTTAAAGTGAGATGCAAAAAACATTTCATGTCAGTCCTCTCTTGAGTCATTAGAAGAAATTCATCAATTCTATTCCGAACGTTTGTATTATACTATTATATTATATCGTTGTTATGTCAATCTTGAGTAGTGGAGTTGATCATTATATGTGATGTCATTGGACTCTGGGCAGACTGGGACCATTATGGAAATAAGTTGTAGTGTATATATAACGATTAGTGTATATATCCTGTGTCTGGTTAGAATTATATTGCATAGCAGTTAATGACTCTCCATTTAGTCATCTTTATGGTAGCATATGATTTTTTGTGTGCCAAAATACACATCTTACTAGACCGAATAAAATCAAATAAAAATCAAAGCCTTCCCTTGTTTTCACTTGTTTTTAGGTTTAACAGAACAATTTATATACAAGTATTAATTTATTGGGTCTAATCATATATTTGCGTACATGTTTATATTTATTGGGTCTGACCCAACACTTTATATGTATGTATATATGTATTGGGTCTGACCCAAACATTTATTTGTATCTATAGATGTATTGGGTCTGACCCAACTATCTATTGGAACATCCTGTTTAGTTATTTAATTCTTTGAATTTCTTTTTAAAAATTTGTTTCTTATTTCTTTCATTCAAGGCACCAAATAAGGGTAGAATTAAATGAACGGTTGCATGAGCGTGATTTGGGGGCAGATACATGTAGCATTCCTAAGTTACAAGGTCATTTCAAGGTGAAATATGCCATATTCTGAATAATCATTATATAACGTAAGATCTATTCATTTTGGTATGTATAATTTTGAACATAACTTATTGAATGCTGTTAAAACACCCAATTATCGGGTAAACATAAGAATCATTTGCTTTTGTGGGAGAATTATTTCGATTTAGCTTACATTTACATTATATTTGTGCTAAATTGCTCAGATTGGAATGACGTAACAGGAAACACCTTCATTTTTGACATTTGTTCTTTCCTTTCTATGGAGAATAATGTCCTATAATAATGTCCAGTTGTAATCCATTCCTGCAGAGCGTTCATTTGCTGCTGCATTCTTCTCAGCAATGTGAGCATTTCACCATTTGAGTTGTCATGCCCCTCATGTCACTGTTCCCGTTGCACAGTCATCTTTGTACAGCCCTCTCCAGCGGGTTTTTCATGGGACGTTTGGCAACTGTTAAAATGACATTTTATGGTTGTAGCAGCCTAAGAAAGGTCTCACTAGTGCTGTGCTACTGTCCGATTAGTATAAACATTCAGTATAAACATTCAGCCGCCCTGTGCCAGCTAGACTACTGAGTTGGCCATTTATGAACCACTGTTTGGCATGTTTACCTTAATTCTGGACGTGCGGGCGCCAATTCTTTGAATTTTGCGATCTTGATCGCGATACCAGCTATTTTGACTGCGCTCAGCCATCTCCTGTTAAATATCTTAGCGCATCAAGGGGACAGCCAGTGATCACGTGACCACACAAATAACCCGACAATGCGTTTATTACACACTTCTAAGCTTTCTTTTATTATCGTCTGTCAGTGGAATGTTGAATCCTTGGCGTCGTTAGTGTTTGGGCGCCCTATATGTTGGTCATGAGCGTGTTATTTTTCGGAAATTTTCTTGGCGAAGTGTTGGGATACACCTATGTTGTTCGGTGACCGCATGCGGAGTGATTCAGTGACGTCATGGTCTGGTACTTTTTTACAGAATACAAAGTGACGTCATTGTCTGGTACTTTTTTCCTATTTAAATATATGATGCGTTTTATCCAGTTTAAAATCATCCTATTATGATTGTCTGTCAATAAAATGTTGTATATTTGGCGTCGCTAGTGTCTTACTCATAAGAAAATGGAGATTACTTGTTGCGGTGTTGATCGGCGGACCTCGCCAGCGCGTGTGGGAACTCAGTGGATAGACTAGCATGCCAGTTCCTTGAGACATGTGCGCGTGAATTTTCCATTGAATAGACTAGTGCCAGTCTCTTTGAGCTATTGCGCGCCAACAATCAGGGGGAGGGGGGCAGGGTGGGCTGGTGCCGTTCAGCTGGGTGGACTCGTGCATGAAGCACACAACATCATGGGATCATATCTAACTACAACAAAAGCTCAATTGTTCAAGTTATCAATAGAGTATAGTGAGATAGAACTTTAACAACCATTGACATGCGGTCGCGGGCGCCTTTCTCCGTACAACTTCGCGTTTTCCATCAAAATATTACATGCTCAATGCACACTTTCCCTTCTAGAATTGAGTCCTTCTGGGTTGAAGTTGCATGCGTTTGGTGAACCAGGGCGAACACAGGCGCTTGCATTGGGAGTAAACAGTGCTGAGACCAATGAGGTCACACACACCCAATCAATACAAAGGCCAAGTGCAGCGCGTCTGAAAAACTGGGTCTGCTACGGGGTTCTTAGGTGACCTCATGTGACTTGGTTTACGATTCGTTTAGTCTGAAAGAAAGCTGGGTCTGTTCTGTGGTTCGAAGGGTACCTCAGGTGATTTGGTTCAGGAAGGTTGCATTGCAGTTTCAATGCCCATGCCCAGGAACGCTTGCTTCCCCACTAGATGTTTTGACGGAAAGCTCTAGTGCATTACTCATAACTTCATCGCATGCGGGGTTAAGCACTGGAGAGGATATGAACCATTCTTTCCTCTAGCTGTAGAAAGGGAGGTGGTTACTCTGACGCTCTTACTCGTTACAGTTTATCACTAGGAACCGTGCCTCCAAGCTTGCAGGTATAGTAATATATGTATTTCATGAACAAATGAACACACACACACACAAACACACACCATGAAAATGGTTTCACACGTACACACGGTGGAATACTAGTATATCAGATAGTTGCATTGAGTCATATGACAGCAATCGCTGGTTCTTTGGTCCATAAAATTCCTTTTAAATAGATTTGAAATTTCATTTCCCTAGCTAACGCATGTGATAACATTCATCCACAAAAGGTATCGACCCCATCTCTTGTGAAACTGGAGATTTTAAAAGATTAAATCAATTAACATATAGCTTTCAATATTAGCAACACCTGTTCCGTCGACACAGGAATCAGAACACACCCTGCTTTCTTATTTAAGTGACGAACATCCACTGAGACCCATGGTAGATAGGTCATCCTTGTACCATTTTGTATTTTGTATCATACACAAAAAGCATGTTAAAAAGGAATAGATTATCTTTTAGTAGTCCTTCAGTTTCAGGATGTGTAATTGCTTTACATACGTCATCAAATTGTACCAATCTCTTGCTTTGCATTTTAGTTCCACAACTTATGCTGTACATTACATTTGTAATTTATTACTCTGTCATTATTGTATTTTAGGTGTGTTTAACTTGACCAAGACTATGACGACTGACAACCCCCTCCAGATATCCCCATATATTAATACAGGTGAGTACAGACACTGATTGCCTATCTGGAAGCATGCCTTGTTTAAGCATTATATTAAAGCCTTAATGACTGTTCGCCAGGGCAGTATGTGTATTTAGTGTGTGCCTGGAGGTATCCTGGCCAGACCGAGGGCCGAAGGCCTGAGGTCTGGTTAGGATTCGGGAAAACCATCTTCCCTCGGGGAGACATTCCATCAGGATACCCACACTGGCATGGCATATTTGTATAATATTATAGTTTAGAAAGTGCCCCAAGTAAACACATTATAAATGCTGAGTTGTTTTATCCTTACGGGGGGGTGGGGGGAAGGGGGTGGTGAGATAATTTGAATTGGCCAATAGTCCTAATCCTGAGTGATGTAACAATCGTTTTCTCTGTGAGCTTCCGGTAATGAATGGCTCCTTAGTTATCTCATAGATGTTAGTTTGTTGTTTCCACGAATTGAAATTATGTAACAGTATAATTATATTTTCTAATAGGATATACAGTAATGTTTAATTTGCAATTCCAAAAGGTGTCATAATCAAAGGCACCACCGACAATATTCAATTTTACAACAAATAGCTTGGATGAAGTTTTGATAATCAATTTAATCTTTTTATGAGGACTCTTCATTCCGGATATGTCTGGCGTTCAAGCAAGTAGTACAACCAGTGGTATCGTCGCCGCACCATCTATATTACACATAACCTGGGCTGCCATTTACCTGTGGCATATTATGTGGATCGTCTACCTCGTCACGACCCTGCGCCGGATCAGGAAAGGAGAGTACCTGTACGTGGAGCCTGATGGCTGCTCCCCAGCATTCTTAGTCATCTTCATACTGAACAATTCTCTTAATATGGCTTGGATTTTTCTGCATAGTCATGGCCTAGCCTTCCTGTATAATTGGGTTCCATTGTTGATCATGACTGTCGCTTTGTATATTCCTTTTGCATTATCAGCCATGTGCCTCACAGCTAATTCATCAAATACGGTTCAACTAGGTCTCAACGCTGATATCTGGCTTATTCGTGTCTTTGTTCACAATGGTTTAGGTACCTATGCAGCATGGATGACCTTGGAGTCATTATCATATATTGGCATAGCTGTCATAAAGTCTGGAAGTATAGAAAGTGACATAATTTCTACTGTTATCTATTCAATCACACTTGTAGTGCTTCTTTTTTGGTTTTTCATTGACATGTCCTTTCTCGACAAATGGACCCGTTACCTGCTCACTCCATATCTTGTCTATGCATTCGTCTTAGCGGGCATTGTTTATGTGGATCATGATATGACCAAGAGAAACTCCATCTTCTCTGTGGTTGTCACGGGCATTGCTGGAGTTCTCTTGATTGTTAAGATGGCTGTCATGATTTGGCGCCATAAAAAGCGTCCTGTCCTGGAGTCAGATGACCAGAAGCTGGGGATTAATCACATGGCTTAGGTTCAATGTAGAAGAAAATTCCACTATTAATTTCCTTGTATACCAAGCCACTTCTTTACAATGACTCTCGTTCATACCCAAGCCATCTTCAAAAATAGACTAGCAAAACGTTTATTGTCAAGTTTCCCCAATTAATCGATACAGACGTCTTAACCCATTTATGCTTAAAGAGTTTCTTTATATATATATATATATATATATATATATATATATATATATATATATATATATATATATATATATATATATATATATATATATATATTCTGCTAGATCTATGTTACTTTTAACAATATCTTGGAGATTAAAATATATAAAGAAAGATAATTGAAAGCATGTTGTTGGAAACATTATGATGCACATTTCCTTTTCAGATAATTTCCATCTTTGCATTAGCCAGTAAGACTTCACCTAAATTATTGAGCTGTTTCTGGCTGTCGAGTTTTAATGGGTTATTCAGGAAAAATCCAACAGTATAGTCTGTCATTGTTTTCTTGATTCACTTCAGTATAATGTCTAAGGTTAATACATATCTAGTACTATCAAATATCAAATATCGAGTACTATGTATTGTTTTTTACGCAGATATTCATATTTTTACTAAATGCATATGTACATTTTCTATAAATGCCGAGGTTCCTGTTGGTTGCAAAGCATATATAAATAAATATATATATATATATATATATATATATATATATATATATATATATATATATATATATATATATATATATATATATATATATATATGCTGTGTCATAATGAACGCACAACAATGCTCTGTACGATATGCTATCAATAAAAAAAAAATATAATATATGACAAAAACACTTTTTGTTGAGTTGTTATTTCGAGAGGAAACCCCAGTGTTTCCTGCCATATATGACTTGTTTCGTGATTAACATCTATGCATTGTACAGCCGTATCTTACTAAGTTGATCTTACTAAGTATGTTGTATCTTCTACTATACTTTCCTTGTATCATGATGCAGGTCTTGTATCGTAATGGGTAAATGAAAAGAGCACAACTGTGTCTAGGTATATTCATTGAGTGTAAGCAGGTACAGCCCACATGCAAATGGTTTTGCTAACGTTCTAAATGTAACCGATTGATAAACATATATATATATATATATATATATATATATATATATATATATATATATATATATATATATATATATATATATATATATATATATATATATATATATATCACGACGGTACCCACTGGTAGCAGTTTTGGAGTGCTCCCTCACTGGAGTGTCATGCCACGGGCACCCAACACAAACACCCCACTCGGACATTTCAACTGACTCCGTACTAACCAGTTGACCCAGGGAGCACTTGGGGATCTAGCGGAGACTCGAACCTGCAAACTCACGCCTGGGAGCCAGGCATCTTAATCATTAGTAGGCCACGGCGGATCCCCAGCTAATTAGAGAGTTTTGTCTGGATCTACATATATTTTGAAAATAACTTGATGATTGAGAATGATTTTCCTAATATCTGAAGGAGAATTGTTGAATATATTTGGTCTGACATTTCGCCATCAAATGATTTTCCAACGATTTTTGAAGTCTGGAAGATATCCTCAAACTTGTTGGGCTGCTTTTGACTGCTGTGGGCATAAATATTTTAGAAGAAAGATCCTGTGTTTTTTGCTATAGTAGCCTTGCATCATATTGCATGCCTTGTGGCCTAATAATGTAACGTATATGGCCACACATTTCGCTGAATTGTTGTGTGGCAGAGATCCCCTGGTTTTTCATACTAAATATGCCTGGTATCTTGACGTTTTTGCGCCCAGGTATTCAATCAGCTTTTGTCCCTAGAGTTTAATGAGATTGGCTTATTTATTCTCCACCTGACGTGCGGTCGCGGGCGCCCTGTCTCCGCACAACTTCGCGTGTCCTACCAAATGATACACCCTCAATCCAAAATTTCACCTCTTGAATTCAGTCTTCGTAGATCACCTATCTGTCAGTCATTATTCTGCACTGTGCCAGTCCGCTTGGGCTAAGAATAGATATCTGATACAATTGGCCCATTCAGGTATTCGGCCTAGTGAATTCCTTGTCCAGTCAGGTGGAAAATGTCACCATCATGTTGTTTACCAACCGACGTCTGTGCCTAAGGTAGAATCAAACCCGGGTCATTTTTTAAACTAGAATATCTGAAAACTGAGTTAAGGTAGGACCCTACTCAATACTCTGGTCATTTTTTAAACTAGAATATCTGAAAACTGAGTTAAGGTAGGACCCTACTCAATACTCTGGTCATTTTTTAAATTTTAATATCTGAAAAACAAAACAAGACAAAAAAATGTGTGCGTATTTCACACTGACTCTCACTCTGGATTGAGTTGATTAAGAAATAGGCATCGTCAACAGATGTCATATTTATTCATACCTTTTTGGTAAATTCATGAGCTAACCACACTTGGATGTATAACCTATTTTATATATTGATGCTATCTGGTTCATACCATATAGTCAATGGCAAAAGGTATGCATATCAGGGCATATCCATCGCTGTCGATTACTAGTAAGCTTTGATATGTAAAGGTAAGGTAATCGGTTTATAGTCTTGTATCCACCGAAGTGCTCAAACGACCTCAAACGATATGTATAGAAAAGATATCATGTCCCTCGCAGGTATACTCGATACATTTCAGTATATGTACCCAAGACTTGTGTGTATTTCTGTAAATCCTGCACGCAAAATGTTACGAGTAAGCCTCCCACGGGCATGATCATACCTGTCCATTCGGATATATATATAGAAAAGATATCATGCCCCTCGCAGGCATACTCAATACATTTCAGTCTATGGTCTACCACGGTCATACCAAAGACTTGTGTGTATTTCTGTAGATCCTGCACGCAAAATGTTACGACTAAGCCTCTCACGGGCATGATATCACCCCTTGACTTTGAGCGCCTGCCCCATCGGCTACGCACTCTCAATTATTCGCTTCACTGCATTCGTTAGATCTAGGTCAAGCAGGTAAAGGGTACGTGCTTGGACATCGCTCTGACCCCATACCTGTGGTGAAGGAGTGCTCGTGCTGCTGGACATAGGTACTGGTCATCACAGTGAACCACTAGGAACGCTTCTTTCCCCGGGCTTACAGGTAGATATTTATGTATATTTTGACACACAATCATGCATTATGTTAATCTTTCAACTATACGAGTAAAAATAACGCAATATTTGCGATTCTACGTGTGACAGAGTCAGAGTGGTCACACATACATAATTATATACGTTGGGCGTTAGCCAGATGAAATTGCCATAGGCATAGAGTGTAGCATGTGCGTCCATTGAGGTGAATTAGGGAGCTTCGAGTATCGTATAGATATTGTTATGCATTTGGTCACTAAGATGTAGGTGCTTGTCCCCACATATGAAATTCCGCAAATAGATGTTTATAATCTCTCATTATAGCAGCTGGTCACTATTTAAGTAATGAATTTCGATCATGATTTGGATTTCGTTCATCGTCACTTTTCTGCCATTTCAAGGCTATTTTAGGACTGGCCGGTTGTAAGTGATGGCGCACATTTGAGTCGCCGTAGGTGGGTGGGGGATAATAATTAACTTCTCCCATTTCACTTTGACAAATTTCTCATATTCCGCGGGCTGGAATCGAACCCAGGCAGCGGTAAGGAACAGAGGGCAGCCAGTGCCAACGCCCTATAGCACACGGCTATGAGGGTTCTATTGAAGCGGAGGTGGTTAGTGCTTTAAGGTAAAACTATAAAGATATATCACAGTATCTCAGACATCGTTCAATTATATTATTTACATATCCATGATGCACCACTATTTATCATGAATAAACCTTTTCAGATACAAACATGCTTGATGTTTAATTGAGGGTACCCCGCTGATGCATGAGCTATAGGGCGTCGCAACCCTACCCAGGGTAGCCGTGGCTTAAGCCTTAAGTTTACTGCAGTCTTAACCGTGCGGTGCGCTAGCGAAATCCTCTTGACATGTTCTTCAATTTGATGAAGTTGTCAAGTCACACGGAAGAAGGAGAACTATTAGAAAGAAACCCCTCCTATAGTTATGCCTTGGAACACATCTATTGCTAAACATTTTCTTAGATGACCAAACCCTTCTTAGTTCAAGACATTTTCAACAAAAATATGGCGTTCCGATGAAGTATGATTAAAATATGAATGGCCAGTCGATTTTATTGTGTATTTAATTTGCTTTTCGTATTTGATTTAACAGGTGTATCACCGAGCGTGTTTAGAAAGTTATGGTCAGTGCACAGTTTACGTTGCCTGGTGATGGGGGGATTGAAGCATAGATAGAGCTGTAGGTAGTCTATAAATAGACCAAACTGCTCATCTGCTTTCACCACTCTTCTATCTTCCTAATGCATAGATCTATGGGGCGCCGTTTGTAACATCCATACTTTTGTTGACAGAAACAACTTTTGTCAATACACGAGTACTTTTGTCCAGCAAAAGTTTTTTGTCGTAGACAAAATAACTTTTGTCAGACAAAAGTAACTTTTGTCAGACAAAAGTAACTTTTGTCAGACAAAAGTACTTATGTCAGGACAAAAGTACTTTTGTGTTACACATGGCGTAACCACTCGCCAAATGCCACATCTTAGACTTCTTTCTCGACAAAATTGCTTCTGTCGACAAAAGTATGGATGTTACAAACGGCGCCCCATATAGATCATGGGTCTACTTAAAGAGGTATGCACCGTCTACCTCAAGGGAAATGCACTTTCACGTGAAGTTTATATATATCTTGGTCTGTATTATTCAGTTGGATTTGACATCTCAGTTGTAACTGTTGATAGTGAACATAACATGTATTTCTAAGGAAAGTTGTTTTTAGAGATTTATAAAATGACGGCACTGACTTCCTGTTGCCGCTCGCTACCGTTTATTGTTATATAATTATTGTTGTGAAAACAACTATAGCCTAGGGGCCTGCCCCGATGGCTGAGTGGTGTAGGGCGTCGCTAATCACTGACTGGAATTGCGGTCGGAACATTTGAGAACGTGACCGGTGACTAGAGACTAGAGACCTGACACAGGGTTTTGCTAAGCCCTCTCTTGCCTCCGGCACGTACAACCGGCTAGCCAAGATTAAAGGGGAACTCTGGGAAGAACAAATCATAGGTTTATATGAAAGTTCATGAACATAGCTCAACATCTGTCATAGACAGGGAAGCCCTTGAGCTCAAAACAAAGAGAAATATAAAATTGCAATTAGTGAATAGCACCTCCTCTGAGCCAAGGCCGCCGCCATTTTGAATCCGGGTCATCACCCACTGCTTTGGTCAGTGTTATAAGCACAGAGCTAGGGGCAGCAAGCACAGAGCTCGGGGCAGATTGCCACCCAATTGAAAAACATGGCCGCTGCCAGGGGCTGGGCAGGATGATGACAATATGCAAAAATCTCCCCTCATGGGATCACTGAGAGAAAAAGAAGGGCAGCATCCTGTTCTTGAAGTGTATTACTTTCATATAAGCTGATATGGATGGGAGCCTTTAGGGCCCCTTTAAGTCTCACAATGGCAGGAGGATCTGACGATAATCGAAATTCCACAACAGCGTTAGTCTCTCTTCTGACTGATTTCAAAATAGCTTTGGAATCTCTGTGTGCGTTCTCTTAGTTCTAGCTTGCTCTTTAAATGGACCTACATGAATTATTTCTTATATCCGTTTATTTTGTAAGTAATTGCAATATGAAATACACTTAAGGTTAAAGCATTAGCCGTAATAGTCTGGGCTAAGGTACTTAAGTACTAGTTTTCCATAACACTGACTGTTATACTCTACAGTGTACGTATGCAATTTCTAAAAATTCACTCTAAACACTGTAACACGAAAACTCATACGGAAATTGTTTTTAAATAATGATAATGTATATCTGAATTGATGCAAAGTTTATATTAGTCTAATACTATACCAACGCATAACTATTTTGTTTTGATCAAGTTGGCATCGAATCCTTGTTTGATAAGTTTAATACCACACAAAGAAAGAGCAAAGGTCCCTTTCTTCTTGTGAGAAAGGAGCTTGTAACCGTAGCACCATGGTTTCCTTCACCACTTACAACTGGATAATCACGTTTATTCTTTTTGTCACTTTCAGGAGATTTTACTAGGCACCCACCATGGCGAGTCACTGCTGTCCCCGGCTGGTGCTGATCATATGTATGATATTACTCTACCTTGCTGCCCTGGCATTCAACGCTCTCTGGATTGTATCGCCATATATTGATACAAGTAAGTATTGTATTGTATTGTATGTTTCAATAAACTGTATTTATAAGGTACAGAATCATACAGAGTAGAACATTTACTTATTGTGATAAAAACGAAATAGTATTATATACAGGTCAGCTCAATACAAATATATTTAACTATAATATCAACTTATTTAACATATACTACTACTACTACTACTACTACTACTACTACTACTACTACTACTACTACTACTACTACTACAAGTAACATTGCAACCTCCCATGTTGTCTACAGTGTATTACATTATTTTTTAAATTCGTAATAAAAGTGCTACACTTTATACAATCTGTCCTATATGGAACTGCTTGACGGTAAAAATGTTTCCAAACTTAAAAACGTCCCATTCAAATGTGACCAAGCGCCTCAGGGGGACATATATCCTAAATAATAAACCTGTGTTTTCCCTATTAACAATATACTAACCATTGTCCTTAGAAGTCATGGTTATCTCATTGTAAGTTGTGTTGTTGTTTTTTTTTGTTTTTTTTTTTGGGGGGGGGGGGGGGGTGCGTTTTAGTCATCAAAGCATCGTTTTCTTGCATTGTTGAGTCATATAGTATGAAAGGAAATCCTGCTATTGGTTCCAGTTATACCAACCCATTTATCTTTCATTATATGTACAGAATACCCAATACAGTATGCAAATCACTTGATAACAAAGGAAAATCTTCTTTCAGAGCCTCATCATTCTCATTGAGGTACTTAAGATTTATAAGAACTCATTTGTAACTGCTTTAAAAATAACAAAATTGGAATTGCCCTTTTTAATTTCAATGTAAACAGGCCATTTTAAAATAATCAGCAACGATTAATGAAGGCATTTAAAATTCATCATTTTTATGTATTTCAGAAGGACTCTTCATTCCGGATCTATCTGCCACTCAAGGATCCGTAGACCTCGGCATTCAGCCACCGCCATTCGTTTTCTTTATCACGTGGGGTACAATTTACATATGGCAGATTCTCTGGATGCTCCACCTGCTAACGACTTTGTGCAGGACAAGGGACGACGAGTACCTTTACACAACAGACGTCTGGCCTCCAGCCATCTTTATCATGTTCATGCTAAATAATGCAGCGGGCATCACCTGGGTTTTTATGAACAATCATAAAGTATCCAAATTGTTCGAGTGGGCTCCGATATTGGTCATGGCTGTCACCCTGTATGTTGGCTTAGCATTATCAGCCATGCGCCTGACAGCCAATTCCGCAAAAATGGTCCAGCAAGGTCTCAAAGGTGATATTTGGGTTATTCGTCTGTTTTTGCATAATGGATTTGGGGTCTATGCAGCGTGGACATCCATGGCAACCCTTATAGCTTTATGCGAAGGGCTTACTGTGTGGGGAAAACTTGAAAGTGACGTCATTGTCACCGCTATCTATTCGATCCTTCTAGTGGAGGTGCTCTTCTGGTTTTTCGTTGATGTGACCTTCCTGGACAAATGGACCCGTTACCTGTTTACCCCGTACTTTGTGTTTACGTTTGTCCTTGCAAGCATTGTCTATACCAAGCACGACATGACCAAGAGAAATGATATCTTTCACGTAGTTCTTTTAGGCCTCGCTGGATTATTCCTGATTGTCAAGATGGTTGCCTTGTTCTGGCGCCATTGCAATCGTCCTCTCTTGGAGTCAGATGACACAAAGATGAAAAGCAGTGATATGTCTTAAAGGTCTTATTTCTATAGCAGAAAAAAACATTCGCGTTTCCATACTTAGGTCATAGTTACTTCTTATACTAAGCCTAATTAAGTCTATTTTCATAGTACATGGAGTAGTATGCGTGACACACATACGTTTACCTTTGTATTTCACGCAAAAATATAGATTTGTCTTGCTTACGATATATATCACAAGAAAGCATCATTGAATTCATCAGAATTTCAAATGACTTATCTTTCAATTGATAATCGTTGATATTATTAATACAACATTCATACTTGATGTCCATAGGAGAAGCAGACAACCAATAGTGAAATCACGTTATAACACCTTTCTTAATCTGTAGTTATATTAGTTTATTACTTTAACCGCATAAGTTTCGTTATACCTTGCACCGCACTAACATCTTAAATCCATCGCTGTGTATATATCATTTATTGACTGTGATGTTACTCACTTTTTGCACACGACATATTTCATAATCTGTAAATAGAAAAATCATGAAAGGAATTCTGAAGGATCACAAGAGAAACGTTTGTTTCTAGTCATGAAAAGATCAACATTATCCATAAAAGAAGAATACAGCCTTCATGAATGAAGTATATACATAACGACCAAAACATGATCTGTCTTAAGTTTCCGTTGAACATAAAGTGTAAAAGGAGGAAGAACTGATAACGTTAAAACGTACTGTTATTGGATCCATATTTTTATTCGATGTTTTAAGTATATAGTTTAAATTGAAGAATCAGTTTTCGAATTTCTTAAATCATTTTTCTAGTGCGTAACACTAACTACGTCTACATCGTCTTTTTGCATATGTTTAATTTGGGTTTTGGCTTTAAAAGACGTAATCGTTGAAACGTATTTCATTTTATTCACATGACCAAAATAAAAATGGAAAAAGTGCAATTGGTAAATTGATCGTATTGATCTTTCCTCCACATTTGTAAATGGGAAGATCTCATGTCAATTCATAACTATGGGAACGAGCTCCGTCCTTGTTGTGCCCCAAACAACTTACAGCCTGCTTGGAAGGTACTTATGTAAACCTTAATGTATTAATTAATAGAAGACGTTACAGGCAATGTATATATGTTATAGTATAGGCAGAATTACCTAATAAATGTAGGTAAAGGAGGAATCTGGCCAGCAAAATCTAACTCATAAGCTATATTAAGTACACGTTACGCAGTCAATAATAAACATAACATTTCTCGCTTCTCTTGATTTCTTTATTCAATTAACTAGATAGATAAATCTTACCAATTAAACTAAACATCATGCATCCATATTGACACAGGTCATGTACACACATGAACTTGTTTTCCCCCTGAGAGGGTGTACATTACATAACTTTCATTTTACTTTAGATGTTATATATGGATTTGTGAAATTTCTGAATCTGCAGTTTTTGTTGCAAAGGGCCATTTTCCTCCAACATGTATCAATATTTTGTGAACACAAATACTTGTAGTTCTAACACTATGCAAATCATTGAACACAATAAATTGTTAATCAAAGCACTGTTATGTTTTGTATACTGTATATTGCCTTGCATGATAGAGCTAATTTGAATACAGAGCGTGCATGTTCCATAGATGCTAAGCTATCACAGGACGAGCACAGGGAGGGATAATTTTCCTACTATTTTAGATTTCAAATTGTACACGCACAAAATCGAATCGTATTTCTCTTTAATGACATGAAATATTAATCTTATCCAGAAAGTAAATTCAGATATCGTCATAACCTGTCAGAGTAACATAACATTTTGACACGATGACCAATAAAGGCGAGTTCGAACTAAAGAACATAACAAATAGCAAACACGAGTTGACACATACATGTGTTAGATAATTTGTACATAAATGGTTTTGACTGATTTAGTAGTGGTGTCAATTGAAGGAAACAAAGCAAGCTTAAAGGGCCAACAATCGATTTTTGACAAAGAATGGGAAAATTCTACTGAGAAAGTACATGATCTCCACCCCCTGTATAAATTATAACTCCGTGAGCCAAGTGATTAAAAAGGCTTTATCGAAGAGAGTAAACTCCTGGCAGTTAGGTCCCGAGCACTCTGCAGGGCTATACTGAAATTTCTTTCCTAAAATTTGTTGACGCTCCAATTTTAAATTAGCTGCCGACGGCCTCGGAAAGTACAATGCCAGGTCAGATATAATGGTTCTGAATGCAAAGCATTCCTGTTCACGAAGGCGTGTGCTTCTGCTCCTGGGTGGACATACATCAAGCGTTCATATCCTGCTTTTACGTACATGTAAGGTGTCGTAAGGTATCGCTGGGTACTACCTCAGGCTCGTTGATAATCCATGGTGCGATTACGTGAACCTTTGTATGCTGTACTTCACACGTAAAGGACTTGTAAATGAGTGGCCACACACACACACCTGAGCATAGTCTAAATACAGACTGCCGTGTTCATCGCTGCTGCAGCGATAGCAACGGTAGTAGTAGTAGTAGTAGTAGTAGTAGTAGTAGTAGTAGTAGTAGTAGTAGAAGTAGTAGTAGTAGTAGTAGAAGTAGTAGTAGTAGTAGTAGTAGTAGTAGTAGTAGTAGTAGTAGTAGTAGTAGTAGTAGTAGTAGTAATAGATGAAGAAGAAGAAGAATGAAAAGTAGTAGTCGGCGTACTGTCGGGTGTAACCCAAAGAAAGTTCACATATTTCACAACTGTTTTCGATGTGCCTGTTGTGGCCATTGAAGAAATTAAGAGAAGTAACTTATATTTGTACCTGTT
Source organism: Maea johnstoni (assembly GCA_963942565.1). Classification (NCBI taxonomy): domain Eukaryota; kingdom Metazoa; phylum Annelida; class Polychaeta; order Spionida; family Magelonidae; genus Maea; species Maea johnstoni. The sequence continues at coordinate 2,229,693 of OZ012691.1, read as the reverse complement.
ATGTTGACCAATACCCCGCCTTACCATAATGGGCAAAGGAAATATTTAATTTGAAAAGGCCTACGACATACTATATATCCTTAAATAGATTCTTAGTCACAATCCCTGTACGTTTCACAGTGATCTCCTTTAAGGTGATAATTTAGTACAGCAAGATTATCGCCACTAGGTGGTGTCTTTGGCTGGCCCCTAAGCATGGATATCAAAACAAAGGATTGCACATGAGGAGTGGTCACCCGCCGAGAATCTCGACCTAGCAACTTCCTATTGTGTTACGACCACGAGAACAAAGGGCGGGTCCCTTTGGGCCCTCCGTGTTAAATTGGTCCCAAACAACATGTGTGTCTGCTTCGACCATGCAGATTCCTTCGAGATAGACCATATTGACCGATATTTTCATCTCAGTTTTTGGCTGAAAGTGAGTAGGGATCCGCCGTGGCCTAGTGGTTACGATGCCTGGCTCCCAAGCGTGAGTTCGCAGGTTCGAGTCTCCGCTGGATCCCCAAGCGGGTTGGCCTGGTCGCTCTATAAATGTTCGGCGTTGTGGAGGGCTGTCTATGGTCTTTCTGCAACTGAAAGACCCCTTGGGACTATTCGTGAAGAGTAGGGAATTTCTTCCCGGTTCCGGGTTTCTATCTCGTCGCGATATGACCTAAGCTGTTGAAAGCGACGTAAAGCCCAATTCCTTCCTTCCTTCCTTCCTTTGGCTGAAAGTGAATAACGATACGGTCTTCGAAGCCATTGTTTTAGAATATGACAGATATGAATACCCTCTGGGTGCAATGTCCTGTCATAAGTACCTCGTATTATGAAAGGACCTGGAAATCAGCATTAACTACGTGAACCACGTGCTGTTAGTAATCTTGAGGCATATGGGAACATTCAAAAATGTTTTTAACATACTCATCGTGCGGATTCCCGGTTTAGGTATGACCTTGCACCCTGCCAAAGAGATGAATAATCAAATGGTAGAGTTTGGTTTTCAAGTAAAGGGTGAGTCTTGACATTTTGCAAAACAACGAAACACAGACAGATATGTGCGTATTATTGATAAGCACATTATTGATAAGTTTCACATTATTCTGTAACTATGAGATGTAAGCTATACAATAGCATAAGTGCCGTTGTCTACGTTTATATGAGTTTTCAGATATATAAGTTTTAAAAATGACCCGGGTATCGGTTAGGGTTCTACCTTAAGTAAAAAGAAGGGAGGGAAGTCTGCCCCTCTTCACAAACTCCTGTGAAGTTATCCAGCGTGAACACCAGGACTTACAGTACAGTTGATGATATAAGACGTGTAATATATAATACAAATACTAGTAATACTTTGTAAAAGTAATGACCTCCGACGATGTCCCTTTCCTTTTGACCTCCGAATGTGTGTTTGCGTCAAAATAAAGGCTTCTTGTTAGATGACTAAAAAGAAAGATAGATAGATAGATAGATAGATATAGCAGTGAAAGTACCTATCTTGCTTTACAATACAAATTACCCAATTTCCATAGTGTGCTGGTGATATTCCAACTACTATAATATCACATATAGCCCTAATAGGGCCTTTTGCCCAGCGCACGCGTTCAAATAGAACAGGATGTTCTAGGAACTATTCCGCGTAGCGGCGCTTCGAGCGGATGCGGACCAAAGTGGGTCAGCCCGCGTGCGCTCTGCCTGGCAGTCACATACATACGGCAAATTGATGCCTTCAAACCATGCGTGTAATAGTCGCTTATAAAAAACTTTTTACGCGCGATTCACTTTCACCACTATCTTGAAATAATATACATAAATTGGTTTTATTCATCTAAGACTACTGGACGGCGCGTTTGACGGCTGGTTTAGAGAAATCATTAGAAACTCCTGTTAAAGGCATACTGTAGTAGGGTATTCGACAAGGTGACAGTGACATCTTAACTATGTCCATTTAAAAATACCCAAAAGTTAGAAACCCATTAAACTTCGCATAAGCTATCATTGTCAGATCTCCTTTGTAAATCTCAAAAAGGGGGTCCGTATAGATGACACCAAAGTGCCACTAAATGTGCGTATTTCATGTCTAAAATTGAAAGTTCATTAAACCGTTATGCTGCTGGTGGATAATTTAGCCAATACAAGGTGATGTGAAAATGACTGAAACCCTGGCACACTGGTACTCATCTGAGATTACACACGAGTCAGAGATATCCAATGAACACCAACATGGCAGGGTTAAGATGGTTTTCAAGACGAAATAGTCTCAGCAGAGAAAGGGTTAAAACACATCACCGTTAGATTTTTCTCAAACCTTGTGTTAGCTTTCATTGCCTGCCAGGTCCAATATCTAGAATAAAAAAGGGGTCACCAGTCATGCCGTCCATATAGGTGGCGCCAAAGTGGTAAACACATTTCATTAAGGGATGAGAAATAATTCAAAACCAAGTAAGGATATTCTAACATTTTTGATATACATAAATATATAGTGGTGCCCCAACTACTGACTCTAATAATGAAATCGTATGATTGATTATTAAACTATCACTTTTGAAACAGTCAGTACGGACATATAGGCACAGACACACATACACAAACACACACACACATTATAAGTGTGTATGTATGTATGTATGTATATATATATATATATATATATATATATATATATATATATATATATATATATATATATATATATATATATATATATATATATATATACATATATGTGTGTGTGTGTGTGTTCATGCATACATACATGAATAATACGTACGTCAACAACCTTGTGTCGCATAGGCTATAGTTTAGTTTTATGGATGTATGGGTGTGGTTAGTTTAATAATATTGAACCTTACTATATGCAACGATATCGTATTGCGGATGTCCTATGTTGTACATGTAAGGTTCTTAAATCTTAATTTTCAAATGACACCCTTTCCGTAATTATATAATTACATCCTTTCCGTAAATATTTCCGGCTTTTACAAAATCAATATGGTGGACATTTACAACGTATCCATCTCGATCGCAGGTTTGGAAGTGAAAAGAGTCTGATTTAGTCTTATTGAACCGGGCTGTCATTAATTAATGACAGCAATACATATACCTAGCGGTCAGTGACTAGAAAAAGAGGGGAAATACGTTTCCCAACCCTTGGTACGTGTCCGGAGCATAGCAAAATGCTTAGGGCTTGGTTTTGGTCGGAAGCCTACTGACCTTAGATCAATAAAAACAAGTGGATATGATACCAGCCGGTCAACCTGAACGGGCTAGCCTCAACCAATAGTCTAAAAGTCGAGCTCTACGCATACTCAGATGATGCTGGCGCACAGGTTTATCTGTAATGTAAATGATACGAGAGCCTTGATTGGTCCTTGTTTCCTTGTAACCTCACCCTGATGCCAGATCAGAAACCCCTGTTGTGTCCAACCCTTCACTATAGCGCATATAGAAATTAGTTTCTTGCTACATATCTATTATTTTCTTCGTCTAAGCCGCTGATATAGTTTATGGGAGACAACACTAAACCCTAGTCCCGCTATATATAAACACCAGAAATTAATAAAAGGGTGCTAGGGTTTCGGTACTGAACCAGGGTTACTTCAATGATATTGAACCTTACTATATGCAACGATTGTGGATGTTCTGTGTTGCACATATATGGTTCAATGCCATCCTCTAATTTTATGTTAGCAGAGATGGTTTGGCATAAAACCCATAACCAGAACCAATGCTAGGCTTCTTGGTCCTTAAAGTGTCATTAACTATCATAGTGTATGCCTAGTTCCAGCAAATATTCTGGATATTTCGAAATAGAAACAATACGTACTATTTAGGTTATTAATATACTTGTTGCATTTGCGCTACTCAAAATTTCAAATCAAATCCGTTCTGTAAATGATTTCGGCTTTACAAAAACTTTATTCTGGACATTTACAACTCTCTCAATCGATCACCGGCTGGGGTTGAAAAGAGTCTGACATAGTCCAATTAAACGGCGCACTGACTTATTTATGACGGCAATACATAGATTGAAAAGAGGAAAAATACGTTTCCCAGTTGTTTGTACGGCCCAGATTATAGCAAAATGCTTCCGACTTAGTTTTTGGTCGGATAGCTGCTAACATACTTTATAGGAGCTGGAACTAAACCCTACCTTCCATATGATATCATAAATGAGAAAATATGAAGGGTTTATGTCTGGACTAAACCAGGGTGTAATACGCCTATGGTCAAAGCGGGATGCATAAAATTGCTATCACGAGCTCATCTCCCTTTCTAAAACCAATGTTTTTACATGCAAAGAGATACACGTGTGGTTTTGAAGGTGTTCGTTTGCTATCATATGTCACACACACACTCACACAAATGCTCACACACACAGACAGACACAGACACAGACACACACAGGGCCACCAATAACTAGCTGTACTCTACCAGGCACGGGTGGTCCGCGCGCGTGAAGCGACATCTATTAGGAGTGAGCGCGGGTAGAACATCCTATTCACATGATCTGTATTTATCAATAATACATAACATTTAAACCTGGCTTGAACGCGCTTTGGTGCGCAAAGTTACTAGTTGTAACCATTTCCACATGGGCTCAAATCTCATTAGTAGGCATGGAGGCAGCCATTTTGTTGAAGGTCAAAGGTCAAGGTGACTACAATGAATATTTCTGATTTTCATCAAAATCCATAAAACCGCCTCCTATGAAATGTCATTACTGGTTCCCCTCCAACATCTTCATAATATACCCATAAAATATATTTTTGATCAACTGGGTACAGTTATAGCTGAAATATGTGTCATTTTATGCAAATGTGCTGACACATGTTGTTTCAGAGTGGTCATGTGCATAATCCAGGGCGAGGGTTGGGGAATATGTTAGCAATACCTCAGCTACATGATCATATGAGTTACGGTTAAATCCATGAAACTTGAAAAAATGGGTAGTTTGTATAAAATCAGAACAGGTCCTTTACTACTTACTATTCACCTCAAATAATCCGACCCCGTATGGGTTCTAGAAGGATTTTTTGCGTGAAGGTAAGCTATATATGAATATTTGTACTGCATTGATCAATATTTCTAATTTACGATTGAATGTCTGATATTGACATTCGTAATTATCGATGAACATACTTATATGTATTAAGAACATTCATGATTATATTTGAAAACTCCCAAAAATATTCACATTAAGGAATACTTATAACAAAATAACTGATATTCAAACTAGAACTAGGAATAGTCAAAAAGAATTTGAATGTTTTTTGCTCCTTAATATTATTGAATATTCGTAAAATCAAATTCACCTTGGGTTGCCATCCATCTGAAGTGAGAGAACATATGTGTCTTACGTATACTGGGCGTGTCTAGGGGTCAGTTCATGTCATTTACATGATGGATTACTATTGGACGTATTTCTATCGTTTTGGAAAACGCCCATTTCGTTTACAATAGGAGAGCTGCCTTGAAAGGGATTGTTTTCACACGATCGATCCTTTGATGCATTGTCTGAAGACTTCCATTGTCCGTTTCTCACGATTGAACCACGTAACTACACACCTGCAACGAGGCGAATGGCTTTCTGTAACCCAGCGTTTCTCGGAACTAGGGTTGGATGCCATGTGTCGGCAGTAGAATGGGTGTAGTATGGGGGGAGGGGTTGACTGTAACATGTTCGTGCTCGGCGTTCATTTACACTACAGAGGTCTGTAGTGTTAATGAACGCCGCTACGCGTCGCCACCGTCGCGTTCTATAATTAGCTTCCAATTACTTGTGACGTCATCAAAACTGTAAAATCGCTAATTTCACTCATTTAAAAAAGGTTATTTGATTTCCTAAAAGGGTATTCTTAGTACAATTGGTCCATTGAATGTATCCATGCTGTTTGACCAAAACAGAGTGGACGCTATCATACATAACTGGAAGAACCATGTTTCCTTTAATGAAACAATCCATGGCGTTCCACTAAGGCATTCGACGTCTTTGAAGCCGCCTATCGGCGGGTTCCGGAACCTCGCGTCTAGCAATACCTAGAAGCCTGCCAGAACAGTGCCATTGGCTCTGCACTTCGCCGGAAGATATCGTGAATTAAGTCACCATATATTCCAAGCAGAGTCTTTCGTTGAGTTACGGGTTACTACATTGGGGATTGTCAGCATTAATTACCCCCCCCCCCCCCTTGTTCACCATGTCAGGTCATCTTAAGCATCATTGATGATAATCTTATATGTATATGTATATATATATATATATATATATATATATATAAATATATATATATATATATATATATATATATATATATATATATATATATATATATATATATATATATATATATATTGATAAATGATCAACAATTAAACCGTACTATCAAGATATGATATAGAAAGTAGTTTAGGTTTATTTCGTGGTGACTGGCTACTTATTTACGTGTGCTTACTTGCATTCACTAATGAATTACAGTGCTCTCAAAGAATCTGATATATTGTATCTAATATCACATTAATGGGTGAAGAGAAATAAAGGTTTAGATATCATCGAAATCAGCAGTGAAGAAAAATAAAACTTAAGCTTCACTGGCAAAGACGTGATTTTTGGAATCAATTAGCAGTGAAAGTCCCTCTCAACGATAATGAATAAATAAATGAGTAGATTAAGTGTTGACATATAACAACTTTACAAAAAGCCATAATCGCCCAAAAGGACTTGCCCAATGTGTGTGTGTATATTTTACTTTAAAGAGAATCTCCTCTATTTAATATCAAATGATATATTAAAGAAAATAATTACTCATTATTCTAAAAAAGATAACGTGATTATTTATGTCATTTCAGAGAATTAGACTTTTACAATATAAGTGTTATATAACTGTTTATAGTTTTACAAAAATGTTGTTCGTCTTTCCGTGTAGTGCATTGCACATCTGTGTTTCCCATTTCTAATTTATGGTTTCGTTGGCTAATTTCTTTTTTCTTTTTTCTTGGTTCCTCCTATGCATATCATCTTTGAGTTAATGAGTTTCGTTGTTCATAGCTTAAGACAATACAATCGGCATTTTTTTCTGGAAGTACTTTTTTGGGGATATTTTCTCCTAACTCTTTTGTTACAAGGCATATTAATAACATTGACGGTTTGGTGTATTTACTCAATAACAGACTTAGAAACGTATAGGGAATATGACGTACGCCACATTCTTGAGTTCTTGTTCCTTAAGATGCCAAAAAAGCAACTGTCTTACCCAACAGTATTGCACAAGAGGGCTCAACAAAGCTTCCATTTTTTGATTGGTGGAAGACAGTCATGTGTTACATGCTACATAGACATCGCGAATGCTGAAGTCCATGTGGCATCCTTCAGGTGTTACGTCTTTCTATCACTCATAGAGTACATTCTACGAACACACGTGCCCGTTCCATTGGCCAATTCGCATTGCAAAGAGCATGCGCTATCGGCATAGTAGCCTTATAAAAGAGATTAACAACTCGTTGGATTGCAATATGAATCAGAAATGTGAGGCCAGACACTGACTTTGATAACATCAAACCAGAATTCTTCATCATGGCTCAAACGGTCAGGTTGCTTAACCGCATCTGTGTGTTAGTGACATTGTTCTCGGACGTGTATGTTTCTTGTGCAAAACCATCCATCACGACCATGGGACAAGTTGATCCTGGTTCGCCGGCCACAATGACTATGCACGCACCAGGCAGATTTCACAATAATGGTGCCCCTGTAAGGCGAAGCACAAACAGAATAAACTCGAACGCAAATCTGACATACGAAGGCACACCGACTAACGCAAGTATGACATACGAAGGCACACAGGCTAACGCAAGTGTGACATACGAAGGCGCACACGCTAACGCAAGTATGACATACGAAGGCGCACACGAATACTTGGTATTGTCAAATACAACAATTCAGCAAAAGTCATTGGAAGGGTCTTCTGTTAGCACACAAGTTTTTCAAGAAAAAAAGACAGCTACCACTGAGAAGGTGCGTGATCATGAAAATCAATTAGACATTTGCTTTCTTGCTATAAACAACAGTCAGGCCCAGCCGAAAATAGAAAAGCTTGCGTGTGCAATACCACCCTTTTCCGCCATGACTGAGATGGGCTTTCTTAAGAAATGTCAGATTTCTTCTCCTTGGAAAGTTATAGCCATGACGCCAACAGCATGCAGCAGGGTTACAAAAACTATGGTGGATGCCGTAGCCAAACACCACGGAAAAGACGAAAAATGGGTCGCAATTAAAAATGAAACCAAACTAGCTCTGTCTGGCATATGTGTCGCCGCAAGGAAAGTCTTTGGCAAGGCGCGGCAAACCTACATGTGTCCTGTCGAGACGGGGAGGATAGATCTCACAGACCGCGCTCGACTGGAGGAAGTCCTAATCAAAGTGTGTTCTGTTCCAGCAGAGGCACTACCAACGGCTAAAATCACCATTGTTGATACAGTCGACGAGTGCGTGGATGTGGACAACGCCTACGGATCAGCTAGCGGTCCCAGTTCACGTCTCAAGAGCTCTTATCGAACCCTCTTTATACTCACCCTAGTCATTTCTCTGGCGGGTGTTATTCTGAACCTGACAGCAATATTCGTGCTCGTGAAAGGTGGGATGGAGAAAACTGCCAAGTCAAATCCTTCCTGGTATTTCATCAGCATGCTATCTGCAGATATCGTCCATGTGGTCAGTTCAGGGGTCAAAGCTGCTGTCCAGTTAGGGATCATAGGGCTACTGCCAGCCGGCTTATGCCAACTTATAGCCATCCTGCCCAAGCTGGGCTTCATCGCCTCCACCAACGTTATTCTGGCCATCACCATAGAGCGCTACATTGTTGTTTGCCATCCACTCAAGGTCAAACAACTGTTGACCAAGTCCAATCAGAAAAAGGTAAAGGCCCCATTAATCCACCAGTGGTAATGTCACATAAAATGTTCTGTGTTTTATGTGTTGATGGAATTAACTAATAGAGTAGTAGTAGTAGTAGTAGTAGTAGTAGTAGTAGGAGTAGTAAAAGTAGTAGTAGTAGTAGTAGTAGTAGTAGTAGTAGTAGTAGTAGTAGTAGGAGTAGTAAAAGTAGTAGTAGTAGTAGTAGTAGTAGTAGTAGTAGTAGTAGTAGTAGTAGTAGTAAAAGTAGAAGTAGTAGTAGTAGTAGTAGTAGTAGTAGTAGTAGTAGTAGTAGTAGTAGTAGTAGTAGTATGAGTTGTAGTGGCAGCAGTAGTAATTTTTTCAAAATAAAGTTCCAGTAACTTTTCATTCGAGGGGGAGGGGGTACCAAAGATCCCATATTTGAGATTTGGCAGCAAGAATACTATGATAGGGTTGGTCTGAAATAAGTATTTTTTAGAAGGTGTTTTTTTACCAGAAAATGGGCATTTGTCAATGTTGAAAAAGAATTAAAAAGTATATTAATCATATTGATTCGAAGTAAAATGAGAACAAGAGGGAGAGTAAGAACAGTTTTCAGATCCAAAGAAACTAAGAAATCTTTTAGATGGTATCCATAAACAGATTCACACATCCCCCTTTATTTATAAGGTAAACAGGGTGATACACTAGCTCAGGGTTCCCTGAGAGTGGCAGCTCCTACTGCACACCATTGACCAAGCCAATAAGGTGTGCCCCTTACGGGGGTATATATATATATATATATATATATATATATAATATATATATATATATATATAATATATATATAGTATATATATATATATATATATATATATAATATATATATATATATATATATATATATATATATATATATATGTATATATATATATATATATATATATATATATATATATATGTATATATATATATATATATACTAGTATATATTACAACACACACACATATTTAATATAT
>OZ012691.1:2207121-2219631 GCA_963942565.1 Maea johnstoni | reverse complement strand
ATATATATATATATATATATATATATATATATATATATATATATATATATATATATATATATATATATATATATATATATATATATATATATATATATATATATATATATATATATATATATATATATATATATATATATATATATATATATATATATATATATATATATATATATATATATATATATATATATATATATATATATATATATATATATATATATATATATATATATATATATATATATATATATATATATATATATATATATATATATATATATATATATATATATATATATATATATATATATATATATATATATATATATATATATATATATATATATATATATATATATATATATATATATATATATATATATATATATATATATATATATATATATATATATATATATATATATATATATATATATATATATATATATATATATATATCAACGACTTGATACGACTTGATGCAATTGAACAAGGCTCCATTGAGTTGTCATTACAAGAATCCCTGTTTTGGCTCCAGATATTTCGATCTTGGACTGCCCCTTTCCTTAAATGCGCCCTTCGAGTCGAAAGATGTACTGTCACAGTTGCCTGCTCTCTGCATGCCTGCCCTGTTTGTGCTTGTCTATTCCAAATGAACGAAAGTTTCTTGTTTCCCAGCAAGGAGTGATTTTCGTTGCTACTCATAATTATGATTATTATTATGATTAGTAGTATTAAAAGTAGTAGTAGTAGTAGTAGTAGTAGTAGTAGTAGTAGTAGTAGTAGTAGTAGTAGTAGTAGTAGTAGTAGTAGGAGTAGTGGGACTTTTTACCCACCCGCAACTGCAATAGAGGGATGGTAAATAAAACTTTATTTTTAACCGTGTAAATAAAACTTTATGTTTACCCGACCACTCTAATTGGAGAATAAATACAAAAATGTTTAACTTCCCTCTACAGAGATAGGTTAAATAAAACTGTATTCATCCTCCTTCCACAGAAGGAAGGTATATACATCTTTAAGCAATGACTGGTTGCCGGACTATTTTCCTGGCAAAGGGAACTATCATTGCATCATAATGTATCATTCATAAAAAAGTATAACGGCCCTATCAGGATTTATTTGTATCTATATCTATCAATACCTGAGATATATAGCACGACTCGTTGATATTTTCCTTCTCCCTAGCATGTAATAAACACACTCTAATTGTACCAAAAAGCAATTACGAGTGCGCATTTCTGAAGCACCTAACTTTTGCAATAGAATGACTGAATAGCACGGGAATAATCAAGCTAACCATCGTTACAATAGTTTCCATAACACCACTAACAAACTTTGACATTTTCAATGTACTGTTGGTTGCAATGTACTTTAGGTTTAGCGCCATGGCAAGATTTAATAATTCCCTATAACTTTACTAGTTGTTCATAGACAAAATGATAGGCCCCCTACATGCACATGGCTATTCATTCCGTAATCATTACATTTTGTATAGTTCTAAATATTCAGTAATTTTGATGTATTCCTGATTTTTTTTCATTGCTGTATTCCACTTATATGTACTTTTATTTGGAATGACACTTGTTTTTTGATATACTAAGAATTTACCATCCCCGGCACATCATAATTCCTATATACGTGAGTTTCAAATACACTTATATTTTGGCCACAATCATCGGGTATCCTGGGTATATTTAGTTGCGCTATATTTAGGAAGTTATTTTGTTAATGTTCCTTGCTACTGAGTGCAACAGCTACGATGATGCCTATGGTCATATTAAAACTTCGCTTACTTCTCATTATATGTTTTCTACACATAAACACTTGTATGTACTTTGGAAACAAATCTAAATTGTAATACAACTGAGATATCGTCCTATTTGTTATGCCCTATGGCGAAGTACAAGCAAGGAAGGACGTCACAGATAACACATCCGTAACTTTCTGACTGCATTTGAAGGGAATGCGGATATATCATCGAGCTGCGCGAGCATTTAAAGCTTTGCTATATAGTCATATCATAATTTAAGTGGTTTAGGGCGTAACGTGTAAAACGATCTCGAAGTACTCCTGTACACACAAATTAACCCAGAAGGACACTTTAATCTATCACGGTAATGAAGCACGCAATCAATAAAGTGCATTAGTAACATCATGCATTGCTCATGTATTGTAAGTAATGGCTGAAAATCTTCAATAGCATGTGATGCCAGTTGGAAACCCATTAAAACTGGAAACAACATGTTTATCTATTGCCAGAGAGTATCTGAAAACAGTGCTGCGTGTTGCTGCGACTTTGGTAGGCCTGGAGTGAAAATCACAGTGCAATAATTCATCTAAATTGGAGTTGTGGCTCGGCTGAACGATGTACTCTGGTGTTTATTTGTGTGCAATGGTCCTCCCCTGGATTTCTGCATTTCGATTAGGTGAGTTTCTTTTTAGGTTGATCGTTCATTCCTATATTTCAGCATACTTTTATGTAACGTCGACCATATGAGGATGTAGTCCAGGCAAAGTAGGGTTTTACCCACCACTAATTGCAAAAGAAACAAGACCTACTGCATTAAGAGCATTGGTGTATATATAATAACATATTGAAAATCCCACTTAATCAAAGTATTGGAACAATGTGTACTTTGCAATCCAAAATTGTTAAAAAATCAACATATTAGTGAAATCATGATACATAGTAAAACAAAGTTAAAATGCTGACATTTTTTGAGAAAACACAAAATAAGTTGTCTATATTAATGTTTTACCAAACAAGTAGCTAAAATGTCAAACAGTTTTAATCGGAATTATGTTCTAATATTAACTTGATGCATGATATTATACCCCATTTTGTGGGTCTCTATCAAGCATAGGCTATTTCACCACAAATGTCCATCTTCTGGACAGTCGGTGAAAAAATAATAAAAAGTACAATTATCTCAGGCAGTCACCTATCAGAAAACTACTTATGGTTCAAAAAATGTTTAATTCCCAAATAAGGAATGTATATTCCAGGCCAGTGCTTGAATGTCATTTGGATTTCTGAATATTTAGAAATCACACAGATCGCACAGGTTGTAAGACAGTTCTGAAACTGTCAATTTCAAAAGAATAATTTGTAATTAGTAGTTTTTACCTCAATGTAGCTTCTATGACTTTGAATGAAGACATTTTTGCATTTTCTTATTAGCCCATTCACACTCAGGATGGCCTAAACAGGCCTTTTACTTACAAAAGCATTATCAGGGAGACATTTCAAAGAGAAATGTTGATCAGAAGCCATACAAGCCATACAACTCTTCTTCAGGTTTTTTTAAACTTTTGTTTTCATAAATACGAGAGTAGCGAAAAAACTTTCGATATGAACTTTATGTGTGAATGGGTTAAGTAAATACATATTTAAGATTGTTATCAGAATATTTGGATAGAATACCCAAAGGTTTTTGGATTGCCAAACTGGGACATTTAGTTCCAAAAGCTTGACTAAGAGCCTATCCCAGCCCTTACTCCACCAAGAGACCTACATATCAGCTTCATCTAAATAATCTGCCAGACCATCACACCCGATCCCTTCCCTCATGTTCTAATAAACACCCTTGCTGGATCCACGTGCTACCGTGCATCCTATTCACATTTTTCTACAACTTGAATGTTTAGTCACACATCTAGTCTTGCAATGACATCTCAAAAATTGGAGTTCTTTTAGGTCTATTTCTTGTTTTCGTTGGATGGCAACCATCCTTACATCTACAGTGCTGACTTTTGATTCCTGCACTAAATGCGTGAGCAGCCTGGGCTTAATACAGAACTACTTGTTTGATTTCCACCCATTTTCTTGGATGCATTGATGGCCTCACAGTGGACCATAGCTTATATGCACATGCTACATGGGACATAAATGAGATTGGCATATTTTTTGACATGTTATACATGGGTGTTTGCACAACCAGGCACTGACAGACGTCCAGTCGGCTTGAATAGGAGTGAAATGTCTGTACTGTACTGATTTCCAACCCCAGTCCTCGGGATCAAACTTACTGTTCTTCCATGGTTGAATTTGGTGATAAACACAGAAGCTGCGGAACTTGTGGCAGCTAAAGTGTCCACTGACATAATATATCTAACAATATACTTAACCTGACATACCTAAATCCATCTTAATTACTCTCTGTCATATTTTCTTCCACATATACACCATGTTGGCTGATTATATTGTACAAATAGTGTTTGAAACACTGAAAAACAATTTCTAGCGACGTTGTGACCAGCAGTGGCCACCATTTTGAAATCCCTCTATAGAGCTATGGTATGCGCTACTGGTTGCCATTGCACTACCGGAGGTAACATACATATACTGGAGTCCTAACAATAATTTTTTTGAAAAGCATTGTTAAGGATCCCAATGCAGGAATGATATTGGACTCCTGATATTGAGCAATGTCGAAAGCAACTTAGAGAAACACAATTCAGTCCAGTACAACAACTAAAATTGACCAATCAGCTGCTAGAATTAGAGAGGAACATAATTTATAATGTACTTCTCTGTTTGACAATGCGGACCTCTTAACCTGAGTGTCATCCTATGGAGCTGAACAACACAGAAAGTGGAGGTCACTTAACCCTACAGTGCTGCCACCAACTGGCTAAAGGGAGTAACAATCAATTATATGTATGTTAATCTAAGTGTATAATCTTCCTCCTGTTGATATGAAAACACATTTCATATTTAGGGCGCTCTCTTCACCATGCCTCCTATTCCAGAGATAAAATGATTGATATGAGTAAACACCCAGACAAACCACCCCCCCCCCCCCCCCCTCCCCACCCCAATGCACCCACCCCCTCCTTGAATATAAGAATTTAAATATAAGATTAGCTCCTATCATAAAAGAGTATCAAGTAAAAAAAGGCTTTGTTGGGCATTTGATAGGGCGAATCAAACATACAGTGTGCTATAAACTTCATTCTACCTAGACCTCCCAAACCCTCAGGAACATGGAACCTTCGGTGTTAATTTCAGTATGTTCCAATATTTTGATTGAGTGGGATTCTTAATATATCATTCCTAATATAGTCTCCTTTCAAATAAAACAGGTTTCGTTTCTTTTGCAATTAGTGATGGGTTCGGCCAAAAAATGTGCCAGATTGCCTGGACTAATGGTATTTTACTTTTCTAGGTAACTGGTGCATTGCAGCTGAGCAAAGTGCATAATACCGAATTTTGCGGAAAACAAGAACAATGTCATCCATCTGCCATATATATATATATATATATATATATATATATATATATATATATATAATTGATATATGATATACCGCCCTTTCCACCCATGATGTTCAAAAGCGCCTTCGAAAATAGTCAGTGGACAGATGTTTATGGTTCATATCTTCAAATTAACTCCTGTCTAAATAGCAATGTTTTCAGCTGTGTCTTGAAGTCTTGCACACTATCAGCAGCCTCGATGTTGTCAGGGAGCTCATTCCAACATCGTGGTGCTCTGGCGCAGAATGTTCTGTCACCAAATCTTTTTCAGATTAGTGTGTAGTATCTATAATACGTTCTAAGTGTTTGATCGTAGACGCCTTGTATTTGTTTGTTTGACTAATAGTTCCCTGAACTATAGAGGGGCACATCCTTGCATGCACTTGAAAGTCAAAAGCAGAATCTTGTGCTCAATCCTTTTCCTGATGGGCAGCCGCTGAAGAACTTTTTGAACTGGAGTTATGTGATTATATATTTTGGTGCCACTAAACCACTCTAGCAGCATTGTCTTGGACTTTCTGCAGCTTTCATTGTAGCTCCTCAGTGATTCCACAGAGAGGCCTACTACAATAGTCAAGGTGTGATGTCACCAGTGAGACAATGGCACTCGTGTTTTTTTTCAATGTTTCTAAGGTGGTAATTTGCAAGTTTGATATACATGTGCAGACATATTCATGTTTCAGTTTATTTTGAGATAGATGTTGGTGAGGCAGTTTTCCAACGTTCTTACCCCTATGTCGACTACACGCTAATTGATAGGTTTTATATATATATATATATATATATATATATATATATATATATATATATATATATATATATATATATATATATATATATATATATATATATACATATATATATATATATATATATATATATATATATATATATATATATATATATATATATATACATATATATATATATATATATATATACATATATATATATATATATATATATATATATATATATATATATATATATATATATATATATATATATAAATATATATATATATATATATATATATTTATATATATATATATATATGAATATATATATATATATATATATATATATATATATATATATATAAATATATATATATATATATAAATATATATATATATATATATATATATATATATATATATATATATATATATATATATATATATATATATATATATATATATATGTAAAATTCTATTAGTTATAACCCTATTGTGAACAATGTCAAAGTGAGTCAATCTTGAGAATGTATGTGGAGTTGTTTTCCTGTAAGCTATGAATGTATTTTAAACTATTAAAAGGGAAATATCCACTTTCAACGCCATGGCCCAATTATTGTGAAATCTACTTGTTATCAATCTGTTGTTGGAGTTACACATTCCGTCTTATAGATTCCTGCAGTCTTTATTGTAGTCCAGCGGTTAAGGGGGAGAATAGTTTGCTTTTTGATAGGAGCACAAAAATTGGTAAATAGGTAGTTTTTACCATGGACAAGTATTTTCTCATGTTTTCCTGTCAAAGTGATATGCCCTCGCAATTGCTGAAGCATCTATTGATGGTGGTTAATACTGAATTTCATCATTTCAAAAAAATTGCAATGCCTTTAGACTATTAAAATTCTTTAGACTGGACAATTTCAGATAAGTTGAATATTGCTGGCTGCTGACACACATGTACAGGAAAGTACAGATCAGATTTGCTTTATTAAATTTACACATTCGTCTGCATATAATTTATGTTACGCTATCCTGGATGATAAGGGTAACCAGTATTAAATATGTTGCCAGATACTGAGGGAACAAGTATTGTTTCGCTAAAGATCTTTAATACTGGTACTACTCAGCATAATGAAATAGACCTGACTGCTACCGCAACATCTCTAAACAAAAGATGAGTTTGCTATTTACTGGCAAATTTCTGTGGCTTGCAGTGAATAATCTGTAGTATGTACAATCAGTAGTATGTCAGTAATTATGTTAATTTCTTTTTGTATTTATTCATTGCTAGATTTTATCTCTTTATCCGCTGGACCATTGCAGTTTTTACATTATGTATGATTGGATAGTTTCTGGATGAAAAGAGACCTCACTTTATCTGTATACACAGCTTTCCGTTTTACATTATAGGTTGTGCATTATGTATGATTTGCATTGGCCTTGGCCTTGGATTCTAAAAACCTACTGGATGAATAGTTGCATAGTGACCTCACTTGTTCTGTATACACAGCTTTCCTTTTTTAATCACAGTTTCTTCATCATATATGATTATTACTGCAAACCTGATTTAACCTCTTTCAGTGTAAAAAACCATGTCAGTAATTATGTTTTTCATCTTTTTGTGTTTTTAGCCATAATAGCTTGTATACTATATATGATTTCCATTGTATGTGCGACAGTCAATAAACAAATAAAACAAGCACCCGTATTTACCAAAGGTGGCTCATATCAATATGAGACCATGCAGTGGATCAGCTGTTAAAATATATTCACATTGTATGCAATGTGGACAACTGGTTATTTTTTCTGGGCATGTACTTTCTACAATTTTTTCATAAAGCTGTAAATCAGTTCATGACATGTCATTTTGGTGTCCCACCACCAAGGACAAGCTGCCAACCCCAGTCCAATGGGTTGGGTAGCTTTTGAAATATCACACAGGTTTGGTCCAAAATATGACCAGCACAAAATACTGCTCTTCTAGTTGCTCTGGTCCTCTGACGTTGTGCAAACAGAGATTCAAGCTTAGTATATGTCATTGTAAGTGCACACGTTCTGGTGTTCAAAAGGGTATTATGAAGAGGTGACCTAGAAATGCACGTGCCCAGTTCAGGCACGCTCATTATTTTTGACCTCCTTTCTAGCGGCAGCGTTCGTGGCTTGTAATCAAAGTGGCAAGTATTCCCTAAACAGTTCTTATCATGTTTATTTATTCTGTGATAACTAGCAAATAAGAAGACTCCCATTTAAGTATCGCTTAACAGCCTTTCAACACTCTGAGAACATTTAGCTGGGAACTGCGGAGAAGTTTTCACGAAAGGTTGGTCATTTGGCCATGGGCATTGATGTTGGGCTGAGGCTATTTACCGAACATCTCGGTAAATAAGGAAGTTTTCTGCCTTATTTACCGAACATCTCGGTAAATAAGAAAATTCTCAGCCTTATTTACCGAACATCTCGGTAAATAAGAAAATTTTCAGCCTTATTTACCGAACATCTCGGTAAATAGTGTTAAATTCAGCACTATTTACCGAACATCTTGGTAAATAGCTGTGAATTCAACGTTATTTACCGAACATTTTGGTAAATAAGGTTGAATGATTTCTTATTTACCGAGAGGTATCTTGGTAAATAAGGGTGAATATTTGCCTATTTACCGACATGTTCGGTAAATAGCATTGAATTAAACACTATTTACCGACATTGCCAGACCCCTTAATTACAATTAGAGAAATCAGATGTCTAATCGTCAAGTGTGGAAATAGTCAAAATTAAAATGCATAACTAATAATACATTCAATTATGCTGGATACATAAAGGGTTAAAAAACAACAAATGAAGTATATAAAAAAATGTGAGCAATGCGACAATGAAAGTTAGGGGTAAAACATTAAAAAAAACACCCATATATTGACTCCTACACTAGAAGTAGAATGGAAGTACATGTAAGTGTGGAACATGTCTGGGTATCTTTTTGGACATCTAAACCCTTAAAACGCACCCCTCAGGATACCCATAATTGTTTTGTGAGGAATTTCTTGAAATGTTTATCTCAAGCATATTATTGAGTTTTTTATTATCCGTATCATTCCCATGACATTGTACAAGGATACCATGCCTTATTTAGATTTATTCATGTCTATGGTTGAAATCTTAGCATATAGTGGTCCCTCTTAAAAATTTGGACGCCCAAATATTTTACAATTGCCAATTTTAGGCAACCAGTTTAAAAATCCTGGCTAAGACCCTGGTGTGGAACTTACAGGGAATGCTAATATCAAAATAAGGCCTAGAATAATGGTCGTAAACTAATAGGTACATGTAGTTGTGGTTACAGAGAGCGCCTTCACTTTCATTATTACTAGCAGGGAGAAAAGTTGCGTTTCAGAGAGTTGATGCAATACAAGTAGACTGAAGGGAGAAAAGTGGATCTTGGAAAGAGAGTGAAAAGTTGTGCAATTACACTTGAGAGGAAGGACATGTACCTATCTGCACAAGGATAATTAGCGAATCGTAATTAGCTGAGCCACTGGCACTGACGTAAAGTGATTGAAACATGGACGTGTGTAAGTTTGCGTCCATGTCTAAGCACAGGTATTTGTATCCGTATAATGGTCCGAAAATGATTATGGGGACGTAGGCCACCCTCTTATGAAGCCTGATACGAACTTTCAGGTTTATCCGATCACTGCAAAGCGAGAAAAAAAGACTTGAAAGTACATGTATATAATGCCAGGACTAATATATATATTAGACAAGTCCTGACAATATACTTTCAAGTCTTTTTTCTTGCTTTGCAGTGCTCGGATAAACCTGAAAGTTCGTATCAGGCTTCATAAGGTCAGAGATATATAGGTTAGGGAGATAGGAGACAGCTAATAATAGCTCCTACACCAGTCAGACACTATTGTTATGCAAATGAGCTCTTATCTGTATCCCACTCATTCCCAGGGACTCAACTTGACTCAACTGAGCATGGGCACTGCTCTACTTATCACCACTTCCTGTGTATACCACAGGGTTATTTGACTACTTTCTCTGGTATGGGTAATGTAGAAGAGCTCTTTTAGTATATATATATTCCATGGTTAAACAGGTCCATAACATCAGACAGGATGCAGTGACAAAACCTGATACTTTCCTGTCTCAACCTACTGCTGTGGATTGCCTTTACATTCAGGGCCGCACCTTTCAGGGGCTATACAGGATACACATGTCTGATTGCAATCCTATGTCTGGCTTAATTCTGATCAATAGGAACATCCCTGTCTAGAGCCTGAGGTATGAGTACAGGATATCAACCCAATAAACACATGCCACACTGCTTTTGTTTCTCATTAAATGTCTATAAAGGAAGTCGGAAGATTTAAAGGGGCTCTGAGTAGATAATAAACCTCTCATCCTCTGTCAATGTTACTCACTCAAGACTGAAAGAAATTCTCTGGCAAAAGAGGGAATATACCACATGTATTGTTCAGTTTTTTAAAATGTTTCATCTCTGTTGAGTTTAATGTTTATTCAAATTATTTGAATTAAAGGGCTAGTATGCTAATTTACCTATTTCAATACAAAGATATGAATAATCCATATACAATCATTACTAATTGTGTTTACCTTTTGAGGAGGATTATTTACCTGGGCATGTTGGTAGGAATGCAGGTGAGCACTGTTCCATGTGTTAACAGTTTAATTGATGTTAGGCTTATTGCAATAAGTCTAATCTTGGTTCAACTCAAGACTTTTGACATGTCTTCAGAATGCTAACATAGATATGTGCCATAAGTGCCATTTCAGTAAATAACCCTGTGCCTGACTGTCTTTTACTGTTAGTTTATCAGCATAGCTCATAACAATGATACAAGGAAATATTTATCTATTATTATTTCTACATTTTTACATGATGTGAAATTGAAATATATAAAAAAGTAACCTTTCATTTACTATTCAGCATACAAAATGGGAGAAAATATAGTTCTATTGTTACCTTAGAACAGGTCCAGACAATGTGACAAATTTACAATTTCAAGTATACATATTCTCTTTGAAAATAGAACAGCGATAACGATTAACTTCTTTATTTATCTATTTAACCTCATATACCAACATAAAATTGTTGGTTTCTCAATAAATTAAACCAGCACAGAAGGGGAAATTTACTGAGATGACTGATGTTTAGTCATATCACAAGTTAATTGGAGTACCCAATTAAACCTCCCAGATACATGTATTGCAATTGCGCTAACATCAATTAAGCAAAGTTAGCACAAGTTCTTACCTACATCTCTAGCATGTCCTTATAGTTGAGCCTCTCCAAAAGGTAAAATCCATTTTTCACATGTTTAAAAGCACAAGTAGTCCATATAACATTATGACCAACACAATAGGCCTAAGATGGCCACCCCAAATCTCACGAAATCTCACCCAAGTCTCTAGCCCTTTCAAGCCTCTGGACGAGATTAGCCTTCACAGTGGGAGTGAATGGACTGCTGGCTAGGAGTTTCCTGTCACTGTATTCCTAGTCACTGATAAGGTAGAGGGTGGCCTACGTCCCCACAATCATTTGATTTTTATATAGTAACAATTTTTACCAATTTTCGGACCATTATACGGACACAAATGCCTGTGGTCTAAGCAATCCCTATCTGAAGTGCACATATGATCTAAGGCTATTTCGAACTTAACACCAAATAACACACCATAGAGTACTAGTCTAGTAGCATACGAAGAGAGGAGATTGTTTAACCCAGCAAGAGTAATATCTTTCACTACAGTATTTCTAGACAGAATTCTTCGCAATGAAGATATTTGTCCATATTTGTAACCTGTCTAAAATCATATGCCGACTACAGATGTGAACAGGTGAAGGACTCCATTATAAGTTAAACACACGACATCTGCTTGCGAACTTTCTTAACGAGTTCTTTATCAGTTCTTGTATGTCTGAATTTATTTGGCTAACAGTTTTTCCCCACAAAAAGTTTGTTTATGCCATCCAAACTTGGCAATCCGCTAGTAGTCAGTGGTAGTAGGAGCACTACCGCGTGTTTGTATAAACATATTTTTTGTCTCAACTCCGCAAAATGTTGATTTTGCTCATAAGGTCCCATAGAAAAACTTGCCCATTTCAAACAATGACGATCTGCCAAGTTTGGAAGGCAAAAACGAACTTTTTATGCCTCGTTACAGCCAGTAAATAAAGCTTGAAACACCCGCGCACACCTCCAACACGACTATATCTCGCGAGATCTCGCCGACCAAACTCTCGGTAAATAGTGATAAATTTAGCGCTATTTACCGCGACGATGTTCGGTAAATAGCCACTCCGTTGATGTTGACCCTGTGCTGGTAATTGGGTTGTATCAACAAAGAAACGAGTTGGTAAGCTTCTCCGATTATCTATTGTTTATTTATCTTATGGGACGTGGCAGAAATAGGTTCTTCAACTCGTGTGGTAGAGGAAGATAATTCTTACACTCGGGAATAGAATTTTCATCTTGGAACTCGCCGGAGGCT
>OZ012691.1:2199621-2202121 GCA_963942565.1 Maea johnstoni | reverse complement strand
ATGCTTTAAACAGGTGTTAGCTGTTGACGATACATGTGTGTGTACTCTAATTGAACTCCATTAGATAAACCAAGTTCAGGAATATCAGGCCAGATGCCAGAGAGTTAATATATCTCTCGTCATCTATTGTCACAGATAACACGTTTCCAAAGTGTAAAAGCTACCTATCACTGTATGAGTTGAGTTTTCAGGAAGGTCCAAAGATAGATTGCCTTTAATGCAACAGGGGCATGACGTATGACCACTCTGTATTGTAGCGGGGTTACATTCCATTGACACCTGTGTGTGGCACGCTGAACTTCTTATCTCAAATATTCGTCCGCGCCTGATCGCGGCGAGATATTATAGGCAATACACATCGACCTATCTTTGTTTCACAACATAGTCCAAACTCTTAATTTTGAATCCGGCTCAAAAGGAATGCAGAGGTTGTAAATGACATAAAGTTGAATTTTGATTTTTCCTTAGTTTCTAGATTTCCTCCGCCATTAACAACTGATTAGTCGCAATTTGGCTTTGGTACGATGGGACAATGACAATAAACAATTATAAAAAGCTTTCGGACATTCTGTAAGGGCCTTCCCGCCATGCTACTATTTTTAAGAATCCCCCCCCACCGCCACGGAAAAATGAAAAGAAAAATAAACAATCGAATCGGAGTAACACATGCGATTTCAGCAAATTCAATTAACACGTATTGTTTTATGTATATATTCATCGGGTTTATATATACGGAATATTATGTGAAGAATATCGTAGGAATAAGTTGAGATAGTCGAGGAATTATTAAGAAAAGAATTTCAGTTATCATCACCTTATAGCCACATTCAGGTAATACGCAACTAACGAGTGAATGCTGTACTAGAAAATAACAGAACCCGGAGAGAAATTGAGATTTATCTGAAACTTATCCATGCATCAGAGAATGTGGGTAACCTCATGATTAGACCATATCGTCTTTCTCCAGGCATTACTTTAACGGGGTTTTGTAGGATGTATAATGTAGGTGTTGTTTACAGGCCTCTAAGTGTGGCTACGTGTTGGTGCTGATGGCGGTATTCTGGACGACGGAGGCTCTGCCGCTGCAGGTGACAGGTCTGCTACCCCTGGCCGTCCTACCTCTCCTAGGCATCATGGGAACAGAGAAAGTCATCAACCAGTACTTCAAGGTAACAATACCATTGTCATCAACCAGTACTTCGAGGTAACAATACCATTGTCATCAACCAGTACTTCAAGGTAACAATACCATCGTCATCAACCAGTACATCAAGGTAACAATACCATTGTCATCAACCAGTACTTCATGGTGACAATACCATTGTCATCAAGGTAACAATACCATTGTCATCAACCAGTACATCAAGGTAACAATATCATTGTCATCAACCAGTACTTCATGGTGACAATACCATTGTCATCAAGGTAACAATACCATTGTCATCAACCAGTACATCAAGGTAACAATACCATTGCCATCAACCAGTACTTCAAGGTAACAATACCATTATCATCAACCAGTACTTCAAGGTAACAATACCATTGTCATCAACCAGTACTTCAAGGTAACAATACCATTATCATCAACCAGTACTTCAAGGTAACACTACCATTGTCATCAACCAGTACTTCAAGATAACAATACCATTGTCATCAACCAGTAATTCAAGGTAACAATACCATTGTCATCAACCAGTACTTCAAGGTAACAATACCACTGTCATCAACCAGTACTTCAAGGTAACAATACCATTGTCATTAACCAGTACATCAAGGTAACAATACCATTGTCATCAACCAGTACTTCAAGGTAACAATACCATTGTCATCAACCAGTACTTCAAGGTAGCAATACCATTGTCATCAACTAGTACTTCAAGGTAACAATCCCATCGTCATCAACCAGTACTTCAAGGTAACAATACCATTGTCATCAACCAGTACTTCAAGGTAACAATACCATTGTCATCAACCAGTACTTCAAGGTAACAATACCATTGTCATCAACCAGTACTTCAAGACAACAATACCATTGTCATCAACCAGTACATCAAGGTAACAATGCCATTGTCATTAACCAGTACATCAAGGTAACAATACCATTGTCATCAACTAGTACTTCATGGTGACAATACCATTGTCATCAACCAGTACTTCAAGGTAACAATACCATTGTCATCAACCAGTACTTCAAGGTAACAATACCATTGTCATCAACCAGTACTTCAAGGTAACAATACCATTGTCATCAACCAGTACTTCAAGGTAACAATACCATTTTCATCAACCAGTACTTCAAGGTAACAATACCATTGTCATCAACCAGTACTTCAAGGTAACAATACCATTGTCATCAACCAGTACTTCAAGGTAACAATACCATTGTCATCAACCAGTACTTCAAGGTAACAATACCATTGTCATCAACCAGTACTTCAAGGTAACAATACTATTGTCATCAACCAGTACTTCAAGGTAACAATACCATTGTCATCAACCA
>OZ012691.1:2184621-2194621 GCA_963942565.1 Maea johnstoni | reverse complement strand
TTTCTTTTTTTAATTTCCATAGGCGGGGGAAAATGTTACGTATCATGTTTTTGATGATAGTATTTCTAATATTGCTTTACCTTATAGAAACACTATCCAAAAGTGGATATTCTTACTGTGTTGAAGACATACTAACTATTCACACTTAGTGCCGTTACTACCAAGATGATAGTAATGTATAATGAAATCTTTACGAAATGTCCGAATGCTGAGGAGGTTTTTGGAAGAGACCGATGGAATACCCTTATTACTTACTAGGTCGAAAGATACCATCTTATGATGAAGATGAAATGTTATGTCTTTGGTGTATATCTGGAAAAGCAATATATAGAATGTACAAGAAAGCCATAGCGAGTAAAACTGGCGTAGGATACTTTTACTGTTCTTTTTGGCCCTTACCAGCTAAAGCTGTTTTAGGGCTCTTGATTAACCTCACTCACATTTGGACATGTATAGAGTATACTCTCAATGCATTCTCCTCAAATCGTGTCTAGTGGGAATATCATGTATTATAGTTTATCTCATGTTCCTATGTATCGTTTGTATATTTTATATCTCTGATATAAGTAGTCAATAAATACTTACTTTCTTACTTAAGCAGTGATGCCTTTTGTCAAGTATTCTAATTGTATTATGCGTATACATAATTTGAAAATTACCTTCATAATTACATTTGTCGATTCGGTATGGGCGCATCTTTTTGAACAGGTATGAATTATTTTCATTTTTTCATTTGTCTTAACATGTAGCTTATCTGGGATATTTCAAAAATCATCTACTTTATATAATCAACATTGATTTGTAATTGATGTGAATAAGCTCTAGGAACTCTGAAGTAAATTTTCAGCCATTTCTTGACAATAGGAAATGTGGATAATGACATAATACTTTTTAATTATTTTACGATATTCTTTGCTAGCAGCATGTCCTTTGTAAGTTATCTTTCACGTACTGACTACAGTGCCGACATTTAATTCCTGCACTAAATGCGTGGGCAGCCCAGGCAAAATAGACGACCGCACGCCCGATTGCAACACAGTTTCCTGGGCATAGGTGCATGGATGACCTCAAAACTAAAAGTAGCTGAATGATTCACAAGCCAATGGGTCATTGGTGTGCTTGGCTTACTTTTTGACATGTTGCTACTTGGTGTTTGTACAACCGGGCATGGCAGACGTCCGGTCGACTGGTGCAGGAATTAAATGTCTGTACTGTAATCATGAATATGGGCCATAATTGTAGATTACTTGCAATTGTGTATTTGAACTGTTCATTACTGGAGAGTTGATTGATACATTACGTCTCCTTTACCTAATGTTATTAATTGACCTATCGGTTTATCTATCTAGCCCAGGCTAATTTTGCGGAATTTCTGCTTGACAGTTATTCAACAATATGAAGAGGGATTATTCCAGCGGTCTAAAAAGAACTTATTGAATCCCATGGATCTAAAATCCTCTCGCCCTTTCTATCTCACCAGAAGTCTTCCCATTTGCAATAACATATGGCAAATGTAGTAGCCGGGTTTGAACCTATTTATCTTAAACCTTGGAATCCAAGACAGATATTCTTTTCTTTTAATTTTAAATGGAAATTTTTTTATGAGACAGAATTTTTATTTTCCCCAATTATCAGAGACGATCTTTTTTTCAAAATATACATGTTCCCCCCCTCCCCCCCCCCCCCCCCACACACACTCCAGGGTAATAAATGGTCAAAGCCTAATATTATCTTTGAGCACTCACTCTTACAACAATATTGCATTTTTATTTAACCCAAATAAAGATAGCCAATATGTCTTGTTTTACACACCCTTTTGTTTTGATTATTCGAAATCCATACATAAGTAATAATGTTGAATAAGACTGTTTATATGTAATGAACGGTTATTTATGTTATTTGCAGTCTGCAAATATGAACCAACAACAAAGGCAGCAGCAGCAACAACAGCAACAAATACAACAACAATAACAAAAATAAAGGCAAAACAGCAGCAGTAAGGATAATTACGACAGAGGCAGCAACAAGAACAACAACAATTACAACAGCAGAAACAATAGCAACAGCAACAATAGGACAAAATACAGCAACAATAACAGTGACAACAGGAACAGAAGTTGCAGAAATAGCATAATCAGCAACAACGAAAACAGCAAAGAATGCAGGAGTAACAGAGACAACAACAATAACAACAACAATCCACTCAAAGATGCAGTTATTACTTATGTATGTAATACTACTGCTGACAATGGCGGAACTTGCTTCTACTCGCATTTACTGTAGGGATCCAATTTTAGACCATCCTTTGAAGGACTTAAATGGGTCCATCCAGATACCATCTGAGGCACAACTAGCCAGTGGGCAGTTGATCTACGCATCTTATGTGCATTGCAAGTGGCTTTTGAATGCACCAATGGATGACCAAACCATAAGGATAACGCTAATAGAATATAATCTGAAGATTTCACCAGAATGCTTGTCTGAATATCTAAGTGTTAATGATGGTAGTGATGAATGTGCAAAGCTTTTATCAGGATTTCTGTGCGGGAAAGGCAGGAATATCACTTGGACTACATCAGGACCAAAGGCTTTTATCATTTTCCACACAGGTATTAGTCAATATCAGGCGAAGGCCTTCCATCTGAAGTACCAAATACTGGATTGGAAAAATATGTCAAATGCGTCAGATGTCTCGGCACATGACCAAAGATATATTGAAGGCAGAGGTGCTTTGAATTGCACAAAAGTTTTATTTGTGCCACTAAATCAAAGCACATTTTTCACCGTCACCAGGTTTGAAATTCCAGATATGTGTCAACAGCATGGTGTGTGGATCTACGAGAATTCTCCAACAGGGTGGACTTTGTCACAGAAACTTTGTAGCCAGGATACATTCGTTATGAACTCTAGCTCAGTCCTCATTAGGATTAGGAGCAGCCAGTCCAGGTTCAGGGTATCTGTGCACTATGGATTTATAGACAAAAAGTCATGGAAGGAGACACCTGTACTGATTACAGGAGACAGTGGGAATCTTTATCCCTCCAGTATCAGTTTGTATCGTGAGACAGGTTGTTATGATGTACATGCTTGGCATATTCGTGCACCCTTTGGTCGTGTTCTTTTTGTAAAATGGACTTTATCTGGATTCAATGATACCCGTGGCTTTATCTTCGTAAAAGAAAGAGGATATCCTAGTTTTCCAAATTCATACAGCGAATCAAATTTAAGATATAATGAAATCCAACAATTTTGGAAGTCAGCTTGGATCCAAAGAGATTTGGAGAACATTGCTGTTGCATCAAACCATTCCAAAGCTCTTGCAAATTCCGGAGCAGTACGGATAGATTACTTTGAACTTCTTTTCATTTTTGGGATGTTTCGATCAGGAACAGCATTTTCCCTAGCTGTAAACTACTTCAGTATGCCCATTTTTCTGAACAAAGACGGAAAATTCTGCAAGAAACACATATCTGGCACCATGGTCAAATCAACCTGTATTACTACCCCTGCAACCCACAGACTCCTAAAAGACCAGTTTGCAACACTCTACCCAGCAGTGAGCACCAGTTATCATGGATGGCATACCCACTATAGTAGGTGGCAGTTCAAAGTAGATGATGGAATGTATGGGAAGTTGAGTTTTCAAATGACTGAACATGACTATAGAATTGATGAATGTATATATTCTGGAATCTTCATTGAGGAGGTACATGTGGATGGAAGGCTGACCACAATAGGACCATTCTGTTCCATAAAAAATGGATATCTTACTCTAGGGTCCCGAATGTTCTCTGTTGTAATATACTGGAACACACATCTTGATACTTTAGACAAGCTCTACCACTTGGCTTTATCAATGGTGGTAAGATCAACTTCATGCAGAGGACTATTGAACAATATGCACATTCAGATATACAATATTACCAATGAAAAGTGTTTTGGAGTACAAAGCTTAATTACAAAAACGCATAAAGCATCAAATATTGCTTACACTGTGCAATCACGAGAAAGCAACGTGTGGCTGAGTAGATCTGAAGTGTACAACAGTGGCCAGTGCAAAACTGACATACCAGAAGTTCTCCGAAGTCATGCTGGTGTTGACACACCTGAAGTACTCCACAGCAAGAACCACAATCAAGTACAATATTCCATTAGGTATAACCACACATGTCATGGCTATTCTGAACTTCTGTACACAGAGTTCCAAACAGCTGTTATATCAGACTGCAACATATTTGTAAATCTGCTCAAAGTCACAGTCCAAAATAATACATTTTGTGGGTATTTAAGGGTTCAGAACACATGGACCTTGTATTTTCGGAAACGGGACCCTCCAGTTGTGCTGGTGCTCTCATTTTGGAATGGTCGAAATGTTCAAATGGGTAGAAGTAAGGAACTTTATTACCATCTTTACTTCAGGGTTCTTAATTTGCTAAGAGGAAGGATGGTTATTAAAGAGGACATATTTGATACTGAAAGCAGCAGAACCCTAGGTATGTCCAGTCAGGAACACAATAAACACACATGGACAATTGCCGATTACTACAATGTGAAATTGAATAATGTCACACTGTCAACATTAAGGACCGACAATGTCACATTCACATTTACAGGCACCACTGCAACAAAGTATTCGACTTTAATCTTGGACTACCATGCCCACACACATGATTCAGTATTGAATAAAAGCACCTCCCAGGTTTGTCCAGATGGATTTCTGCATCATCAGGACTACTGCTACAGGTTTGGTGTTTTCAGTAAAAACAGTGCACGAACTTGGCGCATGGCACAAGGTGAATGTAATAAGCTAAATGCCACCCTATTATCCATAACTGATCCTACAGAGATGACTGTCATCACACACTTTATTAGTGCTCATCATGGACGAGAGGTCTTTTCAAAGGAGGTGTTCATCATTTACATTGGCTTATACAGTGACAAGCAGGTAATAGGAGGCATGCAATGGTTGTATTACTAATTGGTTTTTGCATCGTATTCACCACAGTTGGTTAATGAGATGCTGTTACAAAGAAAAGTGATGCTCTCTCTCTCCCATCTATCTATTTGTATATATATATACATATATATATATATATATATATATATATATATATATATATATATATATATATATATATATATATATGTATATATGTGTGTATACATATATATATATATATATATATATATATATATATATATATATATATATATATATATATATATATATATATATATATATATATATATATACCTTCACCAGTTATAACTAGCCATGCAGCCACGACTTTGCCACAATATGGCAAAAAGGTGGCAAAAAAGGAAATTTCCTAATACCAAATATAAATAACATATATACACACATATATACACACATATATATATATATATATACATATATATATATATATATATATATATATATATATATATATATATATATATATATATATATATATATATATATATATATACACACATATATATATATATATATATATGTATGTATGTATGTATGTATGTATGTATGTATGTATATATATATATATATATATATATATATATATATATATATATATATATATATATATATATATATATATATTGAGAGAGAGAAGTTATAAAACCTATGTATGTATGTCCCATTATTTTTGTAGAGTGATAAATTGATTAACCATTATAAGTTAATTAGATATTTCATATTGACTCAATTTACACTTCATTATAACTTGGATCAAAATATACGTGGTTGCTTATCTAAGATTATAATAATCAAAATTACACTTTGTATGCCCCTAAAATCCGTTTTCTTCTTCAGACTGGCTACCATAGATGGGTCGACAATAATCCTCTTGTGTATAGTGAATGGTATAGTTACACACAGGAACAGCAGGTATCAGAGAAGATCTGGAGCACTCTTCTAGGCAAGCAGAAACAGCCCCTGTTGGATGTGAGCTCACCTTGTACACTGATGGTCCCTTTGCCTTATTCCAATACAACAAACTGGGCCAAAGTTCCCTGTGACTACCAGCCACATATATCCATTGGTGTTGGGTATATCTGCAAAACACCACGTGTGGATGCAAAGAAGGATATAGAGGAAAAATGGCCCAATTCCATCAATGTCGTAAATGGTCATGATACACTTACTCTACCGATGATGAAATGTCCTATAGGTTGGGTTCATTTAGACAATGAATGTTTTCATGTGGATTCAGGTGTTTTGCAGAATTGGTCAAATTCGCATGCAACATGTACTGAAAATGGGGGCACACTGTTACCTTATAATGTTAGTAAATCAATGACACAATCACATGTTGACACATTTAGTTGGCCGCAGCTATTTTGGGTGGGGAAGGATACTGATGTCAACCAGTCAGGAAGAGACAAGTCGTGTCCTGCAGTGTATAGAATGGGTTTTCAAAATCACTGGACACACAATGAAGTCCAGATTAACTGCAGTCGCCTTTTACCCTCACTTTGTTTGATTAAATCAGTTAACATTGAGCAAAAATGCCAATCACAGCAATATGAGTGCTCAGATGGGACTTGTATAAGTACTGGAAGTCTCTGTGATGGAGTATCAGACTGTTTCTCTGGAGATGACGAAGCCTCATATCGATGTGATGGGTTATCTTTTACGTGTTCAAATGGTCAGCATATTCTACTATCACACTATTGTGATTATTCACACGATTGTGTAGATGGGTCTGATGAAAGATGTTTCTACCCAGAATGTGGTTTTGGGGAATTTAAGTGTGACAATCACAGGTGCATTTCCCAGGAGCTAAGATGCAATTTCCACAAAGACTGTATGGATGGAAGTGATGAAACTGAGACAACATGTGAATGGAGAACACGATGTAAAGCTCTTGGGGGTTTCCTGTGTTTTTCTGGAAAATGTTTGCCTCAAGTATTCGTTAATGATAATGTGCAGGACTGTCCTGGCCATTTCCAAGAGGATGAAATGGAGCCATCCACTTATAATGGTACTAGAATGTTGGTGAATTCATGTAGTGATGAGCGTAACAAATACCATTGTGATACCTCTGGCCTGGAGTGTACCAGTGAAGTGCATAAATGTGTGTATGACTATGACCAACGTGGGGTAGTGATAGGATGTGGGAACTTTGCACATATCCATAACTGCAGGTTGTTTGAGTGTCCCTCAATGTTTAAGTGTCCTGGTACATATTGTATACCAACTAACCGTGTGTGTGATGGTTCATGGGATTGCCCAAATGGCTGGGATGAGAAATTCTGCTCCAACTTTTCCTGTCCATCACTTTTTAGGTGTAAGGGAGAGAAAAGCTGTCTTGATCAGCGATACGTATGTGATGGAGTCGTGCACTGTAAACACAATGGCGACGATGAGCAGTTCTGTGACCTTCTGGTTTGTCCCAGAGGGTGCTTTTGCACAGGATATGTTGTCAATTGTTCATTTTCAAACATGACCCACATGCCAAATGTAACCAAACAGGTTCGTGCCCTGATTCTAAAAAACAATGTCATACAAATAGTTCCATCTATGCTCCATGGGTTTCTTTGGCTAGGTTTATTAGATTTATCCACAAACCAAATTGGTCACTTTCCAGGTTTGTTGTTTAAAGATCAAATTAATTTGTATCACCTAAATCTAGCTGATAACCATATACGTATACTTGACAGGTTTTCATTTTGGGGCCTTAGTCATTTACAAACTCTTGAATTATCAGGAAATTCTTTACAAGGTATCAACGCTGAGGCTTTTATGGGATTGAGTGTGTTAACTTTCTTAGATCTTAGTAACTTTCGGGTGCAAGTTCTGCAGCATAATTCATTCAAAGGACTTGCTAATCTAAAGTCACTTATACTGGAAAATAATAGAATTCATTTATTAGAAAATGGTGCATTCTTGGGGCTTGGTAACCTGTCTGCTTTGAATCTGGAGAAAAACCATATCGCAAAAATGCCTCTAGATTCGTTCAATACGCTTCATAATCTTAGATCTCTGAGAACAGATGCTTTCAAATTTTGTTGTATTGTGCCACAGGTGTCAATATGCTTGCCTGCAAGTGATGAGTTTTCCTCGTGCAGTGATCTTATGGCCAATCCGGTCCTACAAGTGTCAATATGGGTTCTTGGGGTAGCTGCCACTCTGGGAAACATCTTTGTTATTGTGTGGAGATGTTACCATGGTGACGGTAAAGTACCCTCAATACTTGTGCTGAATTTGGCAGTCTCAGACTTTGTCATGGGGGTGTACATGCTGATCATAGCATCTGCTGATTCCCTTTACAGGGGAAACTACATCATGCATGATACAACGTGGAGGGCTAGTATTGGCTGCAAAATAGCAGGTTTTCTTTCAGCATTGTCCAGTGAAGTATCAGTATCTACTCTATTGGTTATTACTATAGATCGATCAATTGCGATAATCTTCCCTTACCAATCACTGAGGTGGCGTTTTGGAGCCAAAGGTATAAAGATTACGTGTTTGGTGATATGGTTAGTGTGGTTAATGCTGTGTTCTGTGCCTTTATTTGGTATCAACTATTTCGGCGATTTCTATGGGAATAATGGAGTGTGCCTCCCCTTTACCCTGTCCAGCATCAGAGACAATGGATGGGAATTCTCTTCAGCAGTGTTCATTGCATTCAATCTGTTGACCTTTCTGGCAATAGCTATTGGCTACATGGCCATTTTCTACTCAGTGCGCATGTCACAGAAAAATACTAATGCACCACGTGACCAAATTGAAACGAGGCTAGCCATTCGGTCTACCTTCATTGTGTTCACAGACTTTGTTTGCTGGATGCCTGTCGTTCTATTGGCTATTTTGGCACTGTATGGTGTGCATATACCATCGGAAGTGTCCGCTTGGGTGGCAGTCTTTGTTCTGCCGCTCAATTCTGCAATAAACCCTATACTATACACAATGACAACGAGGGCATGCAGGCCAAAACACCCTAAAAAGAAAGGACAAAGAAGTTCCCTTGGCGCTGGAACTAACTCAACATCCAGACTTTAGAGAGTTTAATAGTCTACAGTACAGACATTTAATCCCTGCACCAGTCGACCGGACGTCAGCAAATGCCTGGTTGTACAAACACCCATAGAAAACGTTATAAATAATAAGCTAAGCACATCAATGACCCACGTAGCGTGCGAATAAAAGCTACGTTCTGTTTTGAGCTCATCCATGCATCTACGCCCTAGAAACTGTGTGGCAATTGGTCGTGCAGTCGTGTATTAAGCCAGGGCTGCCCACGCATTTAGTACAGTTATTAAATGTCGGCACTTTATCTCTAGTGGAACTGAATACTATGTTATCAATATTTATGTTTATATGTTTGCTGACTATATTGCATTAATTCAAAATTTGATGTTTCACACTATCCCAATTATGTTATTGATTATACAAAATGCCCAATTGTATTAATCATGTTTTGGATTGGGGTATAATTCTAGATGATACCTTTGAACTAGTTGATAGTAGAAAGCCTCATTTGATAAGGTAGCGAATTGATTCAGTGTATCGTGTAGTATTCTGTTTTCTGTAAATATTTCGCCATTTCTGTTCTTGTTCGATTTTTCCATTTTCAGTCATCATTTGCTGTTCCGAATTTTTCAGCCATCATTTGTCGTTACGCTTGGTAATTAAGAGAGTTGGTGTTCAATTTCCCACTGAATGGTTTTCATGTAAATCAAATTTATATTAGTTAGTATGATGATATGTCATTCAGGCAATTGGTCGCCTTGTGGAGGAATTAAGTGTTGCTTCGAACTTGGCAAGGAGCAAGAGGTGAATTTAATTTAGTTATTGACGTTTGGTTCTTAGATGGATATACCTTCATATTTGAGAAAATCTCAAATGATACTTAGACGAGGATGAAAGCAATGCACCCAAGTAGGGCTCTATCATCTCTCTATCGAGTGGTACTTGACTTATCCAGAGGGAATCAGATATGATGGAAGTGCTAGAAAACGGGTTATATATATATATATATATATATATATA
>OZ012691.1:2161465-2184421 GCA_963942565.1 Maea johnstoni | reverse complement strand
AATTGCAAAATAAGAACGATTTGGAGTGAATACAAATAAGTCACCCAGATGCATTTGCAGTTAATATGGCTTTAATAATACACATACTAGTATTTTAATTTACATACATAGACAAGATTGTAGTTACAAAAACTTATATAAATTCTCAGATCAATGTATAAATATATAAAAGGCAACGAATGGGATCGTGATGCAAACCAAAATTGGAAATTCTAGGTAAAAGGTGGGATTGATTATTACGCATAACGTACATTTCCTTAAAGGGCTAATTATCTGTTTATGGTGGAGAAAGAAAGCCTCCATCCTTAACTTCCTTGACAATACCCAGTTCACTTGTTTCATGTTTATTAATCTATATTTCATTTGTACTTAATGTTACTCGATCTGGTGTGGATTGTATTGTATCTGTATCTGCACTGTACTCAATGGCAGTATATATGATATGATATCTATAGATGATATATGAACACTTGTATCCATGTGAAATAGTAAACTAATGACACATCTGTGTGATTTGATTCTTTTTAAAAGTCTGGTGCACCCTGGAATTGCTATCCATGGAATTTATCATACTGTAGTGAATAGCATAGTGTAACATTTCAGTACTATGTTACTTCCCTTATGGGAAATGGCCAAGCTTATACAGTGACGCCATTTTATTCCTCACTAAATGCCTGGGAGCCCGGCATGATACACGACCGCACGATCTATTGTCACCAGTTTCCTAGACATGGATGCGAAAAGAGGTCCCTGACCTCTGAACTCAGCTTTGATTCGTAAGCTCCGTTGGTCATTGATTTGCTTGACTTATTTTTGACATGAAATCCATGAGCGTGTTTATAAACCAGGCACTTGTAGAATCTTCTTATTAATCTCTTATTAATCTCCCACTCTTACGGTTAGATCAAAATTATATAAAAATCAATTCTCTTTATTTCCTATAAAAAGGAAATAATATTCTGATCAATTTCAGTAAACTCTTAAAGATCTGGGTGATGAGTTCTTTTCTATTCTAAGCAAATTTGCAAGCTTTTTTCTCTACATATTGACTCACAATTGTGTATAGAATTGATACATGGTCGGTTTATGTCTTCAACACACACACACACACACACACACACACACACACACACACACACACACTATATATATATATATATATATATATATATATATATATATATATATATATATATATATATATATATATATATATATATATATATATTATATAATATATATATATATATATATATATATATATATATATATATATATATATATACAAATGTACAAACAAACCCAGCTACCGAAGTTGTTATTCAGGTGTTTAATAAGGTGTGGACGAAAAGAGTGGAAATTCGATACGACACGAGGATAATTATATTGTAGAGCGCATCGTATTGATTTGGTATTTCAGTCTCTGTGAGTGTTTAGCATGCAGGTGCAAAGCATAATGATATGAAAACATTAATCATATCTGTCTTATGCCAAAGGCACTATTTACACCAATGGTTTGTGAATTAGGCAATTAGGCTACACGGATTCATTTCTGCATTGCATGGGCGTTACCTACACAGTATCCACAGTATGTATATATATATATATATATATATATATATATATATATATATATATATATATATATATATATATATATATATATATATATGTATGTATGTATGTATGTATGTATGTATGTATGTATGTATGTATGTATGTATGTATGTATGTATGTATGTATGTATGTATGTATGTATGTATGTATGTATGTATGTATGTATGTATGTATGTATGTTATATATATATATATATATATATATATATATATATATATATATAAAATATATATATATATATATATATATATATATATATATATATATATATATATATATATGTGTATATATATATATATAAATACTTCTTGTTCACACCGTCTCCACAACCATGGAACATCGCTGATGCAAAACCATTATTGTAATGTGAGGATTGACCACTTGCTAGACATGAAATTCAGTTAATTAGGCACCCGTCCTGACTGTCATACCCAGGTTCTGTTTAGCATCCGTGTTGGATTCAATTTGTGGCAGCTTGCTTTGTTGTTGAAGGAAAGGGCAAATGTGCAGGGAATGGAGAAACTTAGGAGGAGTTATGAATGCTCGAAATATTCATGTTAGTGCAGTGCCGACATTTAATTCCTGCACTAAATGCGTGGGCAGCCCAGGCAAAATAGACGACCGCAGTCCCGATTGCAACACAGTTTCCTGGGCATAGATGCATGGATGACCTCAATACTAAACGTAGCTGAATGATTCACAAGCCAATGGGTCATTGGTTTGCTTGGCTTACTTTTGACATGTTGCTATTTGGTGTTTGTACAACCGGGCATGGCAGACGTCCGGTCGACTGGTGCAGGAATTAAATGTCTGTACTGTATGTCACACAACTGCCTATTCGCATCATAGCACAGATTCTTAATGTTATATTTGCTCTCTATATAGTGATCAAAATGACCCTATATTCACAGATTTAACCCATCATCCACCTTTAATCAATAATGCATTGAGGAAATGGATAACTTTTGTTTGAATCATAAATTCACAATACATTCACAATACAAGAGGTGTGTTGATTGGGTCCTGATTACTATTTCTTCTTCACGTGTTTTACTATATGTGCTCTGGTCTTTTTTAATTTCAAATTGCACACATCATGCAACAGGATTTTATTCTCCATAGGCATATCATGTCATCTTCAAGAAAAATAACAGTATAACAAATAGGGTCATAATAATGATACCAAATAAATAATAAAATCTTTTAGATATTCAATTTCTAAAATGATATAAGCTGAACTTTTAGCTGTGTTCAGTATGTACAAAAGCATTTCCTAATCAAATCAAATCAAATACCAACTATTTCTAGTTGCCGGATCTATTCTAAATGTATCAATTAACACCTTCCAGTCATTGTCAAAACTCGATAGGTTTTTCTTTAATAACTCCTGTGTTTTTAAAATGTGCAAATCTTTGACAATTCTTCTTTTCACATCGAACAAGAACATTGTATTTCCCTGTTTTCTTTTTTGGTATATGACATCTTTTGTGCTGATAATAATCAATTGTTTCAATTGATAATTATATTTTTCACCAATTTCTTTTTCTGTGTCTGAAATTTTGAAATGTGCTCTGGTCTTATACTGAAATATTTAAGCTCTTTTGGTTGCCACATAACTAATTGATGATCAGTTATTGGGGCTCCAATTTGCCTGACATATTCTGATTCCACCTTATGAAGAACAATGAAACTATGTTCTTTACCTTTGAACTCAAATATTTGTATTCTAAAAAAAAATGTTTTATTGTGCAATGACCTTGTTTTGTTTCACAAAATATACCGACATGTAAACGGTACACATTCACAGTTCCATTATGAATAAAAAACTCTCATTGCATACAGTAATATATTCATCATACCTTCACTTTCATTATAAATTGATCAAACTGGAAAACTTTCAGAAGAATATCTAAGGTGTGTAAGTTGCCTTCAGAAGCAATTCTCCTCAAGGTCTTTTTCCAGGAGATGCATTTGTGAGCGATCTAATTAAAATAGTCAGATATCGAGGGTGTTTCATAATAAAACATTTTTTTCTATACCTGCGTCGAGAAATGAATGTGCAACTATGTGATAAATTGGTCTCGCCTAGGCGATACCATTTCTACCATCAACATTTTAATTGCATGCAGTGTATTCAGACGACAGAAGGATAGTTTTTTACCCTTTTGCTGCGGTATCGCTTGGACAAGCTCTTTAGGCATTTAGGAATAAAGTCCACATTCACAAAATATATAAAAGAAGTTTCAAATCTAACATTTCCCGAAATACTAACATTTCTCGAAAAATAGTCGGACATTTCGTGGTCGTTACTGGCATGGATTTGTTATAGGGTAATTAGGTTTTACATGATGAAACAAAGCTCCCTTCCTTTCATTGTTCAATCTCAACCACTGGGATGAATAGCCCACTTTGAATGAAGCTAGAGGAAACACATGTAAGTAAGCATTTCATGTACTTTTAGTTCTATGATTTGGTATCACTAACTAAGCGTTTTCCGAAAACCTAAAGTGTCATGTATAGTATGTTATCACCAATCACGTGCATGTCTGCAAATATACATACATACATACACACATACATACAACTATACGTATGTACATATATAGATACATACATACAAACGTACATCATACGTACATGCATACATACGTACATATATACATGCATGCATGCATACATACATACATATATACATGCATACATATACATACACACATACATGCATGTGCATATTTCTAAATATTTTGAGGCCGATTTAATTTCAATTTTGCGAGAAAGGTTATCTTTTAATTATCAGAGAAATCTTTCTTTTTTTAATTTCCATAGGCGGGGGAAAATGTTACGTATCATGTTTTTCATGATAGTATTTTCTAATATTGCTTTACCTTTTAGAAACACTATCCAAAAGTGGATATACTTACTGTGTTGAAGACATACTAACTATTCTCACTTAGTGCCGTTACTACCAAGATGATAGTAATGTATAATGAAATCTTTACGAAATGTCCGAATGCTGAGGAGGTTTTTGGAAGAGACCGATGGAATACCCTTTTTACTAACTAGGTCGAAAGATACCATCTTATGATGAAGATGAAATGTTATGTCTTTGGTGTATATCTGGAAAAGCAATATATAGAATGTACAAGAAAGCCATAGCGAGTAAAACTGGCGTAGGATACTTTTACTGTTCTTTTTGGCCCTTACCAGCTAAAGCTGTTTTAGGGCCAGCTTAACCTCACTCACATTTGGACATGTATAGAGTATACTCTCAATGCATTCTCCTCAAATCGTGTCTAGTGGGAATATCATGTATTATAGTTTATCTCATGTTCCTATGTATCGTTTGTATATTTTATATCTCTGATATAAGTAGTCAATAAATACTTACTTACTTACTTAAGCAGTGATGCCTTTTGTCAAGTATTCTAATTGTATTATGCGTATACATAATTTGAAAATTACCTTCATAATTACATTTGTCGATTCGGTATGGGCGCATCTTTTTGAACAGGTATGAATTATTTTCATTTTTTCATTTGTCTCAACATGTAGCTTATCTGGGATATTTCAGAAGTCATCTACTTTATATAATCCACATTGATTTGTAATTGATGTGAATAAGCTCTAGGAACTCTGAAGTACATTTTCAGCCATTTCTTGACAATGGGAAATGTGGATAATGACAAAATACTTTTAATTATTTCTAACTTATCATGAATATGGGCCATAATTGTAGATTTATACTTGCAATTGTGTATTTGAACTGTTCATTACTGGAGAGTTGATTGATACATTACGTCT
Organism: Maea johnstoni; assembly: GCA_963942565.1. Classification (NCBI taxonomy): domain Eukaryota; kingdom Metazoa; phylum Annelida; class Polychaeta; order Spionida; family Magelonidae; genus Maea; species Maea johnstoni. The sequence continues at coordinate 2,179,001 of OZ012691.1, read as the reverse complement.
CCTTTACCTAATGTTATTAATTGACCTATTGGTTTATCTATCTAGCCCAGGCTAATTTTGCGGAATTTCTGCTTGACAGTTATTCAACAATATGAAGAGGGATTATTCCAGCGGTCTTAACAGAACTTATTGAATCCCATGGATCTAAAATCCTCTCGCCCTTTCTATCTGACCAGAAGTCTTCCCATTTGCGATAAAATATGGCAAATGTAGTAGCCGGGTTTGAACCAATTTAACTTAAACCTTGGAATCCAAGACAGATATTCTTTTCTTTTAATTTTAAATGGAAAAATCTTTATGAGACAGAATTTTTATTTTCCCCAATTATCAGAGACGATTTTTTTTTCAAAATATACATGTTCCCCCCCTCCCCCCCCCCCCCCCCCCCCCCCACACACACACACACACTCCAGGGTAATAAATGGTCAAAGCCTAATATTATCTTTGAGCACTCACTCTTACAACAATATTGCATTTTTATTTAACCCAAATAAAGATAGCCAATACGTCTTGTTTTACACACCCTTTTGTTTTGATTATTCGAAATCCATACATAAGTAATAATGTTGAATAAGACTGTTTATATGTAATGAACGGTTATTCATGTTATTTGCAGTCTGCAAATATGAACCAACAACAAAGGCAGCAGCAGCAACAACAGCAACAAATACAACAACAATAACAAAAATAATGGCAAAACAGCAGCAGTAAGGATAATTACGACAGAGGCAGCAACAACAACAACAACAATTACAACAGCAGAAACAATAGCAACAGCAACAATAGGACAAAATACAGCAACAATAACAGTGACAACAGGAACAGAAGTTGCAGAAATAGCATAATCAGCAACAACGAAAACAGCAAAGGATGCAGGAGTAACAGAGACAACAACAATAACAACAACAATCCACTCAAAGATGCAGTTATTACTTATGTATGTAATATTACTGCTGACAATGCCGGAACTTGCTTCTACTCGCATTTACTGTAGGGATCCAATTTTAGACCATCCTTTGAAGGACTTAAATGGGTCCATCCAGATACCATCTGAGGCACAACTAGCCAGTGGGCAGTTGATCTACGCATCTTATGTGCATTGCAAGTGGCTTTTGAATGCACCAATGGATGACCAAACCATAAGGATAACGCTAATAGAATATAATCTGAAGATTTCACCAGAATGCTTGTCTGAATATCTAAGTGTTAATGATGGTAGTGATGAATGTGCAAAGCTTTTATCAGGATTTCTGTGCGGGAAAGGCAGGAATATCACTTGGACTACATCAGGACCAAAGGCTTTTATCATTTTCCACACAGGTATTAGTCAATATCAGGCGAAGGCCTTCCATCTGAAGTACCAAATACTGGATTGGAAAAATATGTCAAATGCGTCGGATGTCTCGGCACAGGATCAAAGATATATTGAAGGCAGAGGTGCTTTGAATTGCACGAAAGTTTTATTTGTGCCTCTAAATCAGAGCACATTTTTCACTGTCACCAAGTTTGAAATTCCAGATATGTGTCAACAGCATGGTGTGTGGATCTACGAGAATTCACCAACAGGGTGGACTTTGTCACAGAAACTTTGTAGCCAGGATACATTCGTTGTGAACTCTAGCTCAGTCCTCCTTAGGATTATGAGCAGCCAGTCCAGGTTCAGGGTATCTGTGCACTATGGATTTATAGACCACAAGTCATGGAAGGAGACACCTGTCTTGATTACAGGAAAGAGTGGGAATCTTTATCCATCTAGTATCAGTTTGTATCGTGAGACAGGTTGTTATGATATACATGCTTGGCATATTCGTGCACCCTTTGGTCGTGTTCTTTTTGTAAAATGGACTTTATCCGGATTCAATGATACCCGTGGTTTTATCTTCGTAAAAGAAAGAGGATATCCTAGTTTTCCAAATTCATACAGCGAATCAAATTTAAGATATAATGAAATCCAACAATTTTGGAAGTCAGCTTGGATCCAAAGAGATTTGGAGAACATTGCTGTTGCATCAAACCATTCCAAAGCTCTTGCAAATTCCGGAGCAGTACGGATAGATTACTTTGAACTTCTTTTCATTTTTGGGATGTTTCGATCAGGAACTGCATTTTCCCTAGCTGTAAACTACTTCAGTATGCCCTTTTTTCTGAACAAAGACGGAAAATTCTGCAAGAAATACATATCTGGCACCATGGTCAAATCAACCTGTATTACTACTCCTGTAACCCACAGACTCCTAAAAGACCAGTTTGCAATATTCTACCCAGCAGTGAGCACCAGTTATCATGGATGGCATACCCACTATAGTAGGTGGCAGTTCAAAGTAGATGATGGAATGTATGGGAAGCTGAGTTTTCAAATGACTGAACATGACTATAGAATTGATGAATGTATATATTCTGGAATCTTCATTGAGGAGGTACATGTGGATGGAAGGCTGACCACAATAGGACCATTCTGTTCCATAAAAAATGGATATCTTACTCTAGGGTCCCAAATGTTCTCTGTTGTAATATACTGGAACACACATCTTGATACTTTAGACAAGCTCTACCACTTGGCTTTATCAATGGTGGTAAGATCAACTTCATGCAGAGGACTATTGAACAATATGCACATTCAGATATACAATATTACCGGTGAGAAGTGTTTTGGAGTACAGAGCTTAATTACAAAAACCCATAAAGCATCAAATATTACTTACACTGTGCAATCACGAGAAAGCAGCGTGTGGTTGAGTAGATCTGAGGTGTACAACAGTGGCCAGTGCAAAACTGACATACCAGAAGTTCTCCGGAGTCATGCTGGTGTTGCCGCACCGGAAGTATTTCACAGCAAGGACCGCAATCAAGTACAATATTCTGTTAGGTATAACCACACATGTCATGGCCATTCTGAACTTCTGTACACAGAGTTCCAAACAGCTGTTATGTCAGACTGCAACATATTTGTAAATCTGCTCAAAGTCACAGTCAAAAATGATACATTTTGTGGGTATTTAAGGGTTCAGAACGCATGGACCTTGTATTTTCGGAAACGGGACCCTCCAGTTGTGCTGGTGCTCTCCTTTTGGAATGGTCGAAATGTTCAAATGGGTAGAAGTAAGGAACTTTATTATCATCTTTTCTTCAGGGTTCTTAATTTGCTAAGAGGAAGGATGGTTATTAAAGAGGACATATTTGATACTGAAAGCAGCAGAACCCTAGGTATATCCAGTCAGAAAAACAATAAACACACATGGATAATTGCCGATTACTACAATGTGAAATTGAATGATGTCACGCTGTCAACATTAAGGACAGACAATGTCACATTCACATTTACAGGCACCACTGCAACAAAGTATTCAACTTTAATCTTGGACTACCATGCACACACACATGATTCAGTATTGAATAAAAGCATCTCCCAGGTTTGTCCAGATGGATTTCTGCATCATAAGGACTTCTGCTACAGATTTGGTGTTTTCAGTAAAAACAGTGCACGAACTTGGCGCATGGCTCAAGGTGAATGTAATAAGCTAAATGCCACCTTATTATCTATAACTGATCCTACAGAGATGACTGTCATCACACACTTTATTAGTGCTCATCATGGACGAGAGGTCTTTTCAAAGGAGGTGTTCATCATTTACATTGGCTTATACAGTGACAAGCAGGTAATAGGAGGCATGCAATGGTTGTATTACTAATTGGTTTTTGCATCTTGTACCACAGTTGCTTGCCTTCCACCAATCAGAGGCCTCGAAAAGTGTAGGGTTATAGGACATACCCCACACTTTTCAGGCCTTTGTTCTCTAAGCTGCCTAAACCCAAAGGTGTTACCCAAGGGTATACTTTTCTCGGCCTGTGATTGGTGGAAGGCAGTCAACTGTGGTACAAGCCACATAGACTCCTCGGAAGCTGTGGTGTATGGGATACCCTTGGGGTTACTCGGCTTCGCCTCGTAACACCTTGGGTATATCCCATACACCACAGCTTCCTTGGGGTCTATCTATCACGTATTCAGCACAGTTGGTTAATGAGATGCTGTTACAAAGAAAAGTGATGCTCTCTCTCTCTCATCTATCTATTTGTATATATATATATATAAATATGTATATATGTGTGTATACATATATATATATATATATATATATATATATATATATATATATATATATATATATATATATATATATATATATATATATACCTTCACCAGTTATAACTAGCCATGCAGCCACGACTTTGCCACAATATGGCAAAAAGGTGGCAAAAAAGGAAATTTCCTAACACCAAATATAAATAACAATATACACACATATATACACACATATATATATATACATATATATATATATATATATATATATATATATATATATATATATATATATATATATATATATATATGTATGTATGTATGTATGTATGTATGTATGTATGTATGTATGTATATATATATATATATATATATATATATATATATATATATATATATATATATATATATATATATATATATATTGAGAGAGAGAGGTTATAAAACCTATGTATGTATGTCCCATTATTTTTGTAGAGTGATAAATTGATAAACCATTATAAGTTAATTAGATATTTCATATTGACTCAATTTACACTTCATTATAACTTGGATCAAAATATACGTGGTTGCTTATCTAAGATTATAATAATCAAAATTACACTTTGTATGCCCCTAAAATCCGTTTTCTTCTTCAGACTGGCTACCATAGATGGGTCGACAATAATCCTCTTGTGTATAGTGAATGGTATAGTTACACACAGGAACAGCAGGTATCAGAGAAGATCTGGAGCACTCTTCTTGGTAAGCAGAAACAGCCCCTGTTGGATGTGAGCTCACCTTGTACACTGATGGTCCCTTTGCCTTATTCCAATACAACAAACTGGGCCAAAGTTCCCTGTGACTACCAGCCACATATATCCATTGGTGTTGGGTATATCTGCAAAACACCACGTGTGGATGCAAAGAAGGATATAGAGGAAAAATGGCCCAATTCCATCAATGTCGTAAATGGTCATCATACACTTACTCTACCGATGATGAAATGTCCTATAGGTTGGGTTCATTTAGACAATGAATGTTTTCATGTGGATTCAGGTGTTTTGCAGAATTGGTCAAATTCGCATGCAACATGTACTGAAAATGGGGGCACACTGTTACCTTATAATGTTAGTAATTCCATGACACACTCACATGTTGCCACCACATTTAGTTGGCCGCAGCTATTTTGGGTAGGGAAGAATACTGATGTTGACCAGTCAGGAGGAAGAGACATGTCGTGTCCTGCAGTGTATCGAATAGGTTTTCAAAATCACTGGACACACAATGAAGTCCAGATTAACTGCAGTCGCCTTTTACCCTCACTTTGTTTGATTAAATCAGTTAAAATTGAGCAAAAATGCCAATCACAGCAATATAAGTGCTCAGATGGGACTTGTATCAGTACTGGAAGTCTTTGTGATGGAGTATCAGACTGTTTCTCTGGAGATGACGAAGCCTCTTTTCGATGTGATGAGTTATCTTTTACGTGTTCAAATGGTCAGCATATTCCACTCTCACACTATTGTGATTATTCACACGATTGTGTAGATGGGTCTGATGAAAGGTGTGTCTACCCAGAATGTGGTTTTGGGGAATATAAGTGTGACAATCACAGATGCATTTCCCAGGAGCTAAGATGCAATTTCCACAAAGACTGTATGGATGGAAGTGATGAAACTGAGACAACATGTGAATGGAGAACACAATGTAAAGCTCTTGGGGGTTTCCTGTGTTTTTCTGGAAAATGTTTGTCTCAAGTGTTCGTTAATGATAATGTACAGGACTGTCCTGGCCATTTTCAAGAGGATGAAATGGAGCCATCCACATATAATGGTACTAGAATGTTGGTGAATTCATGTAGTGATGAGCATAACAAGTACCATTGTGATGCCTCTGGCCTGGAGTGTACCAGTGAAGTGCATAAATGTGTGTATGACTATGACCAGCGTGGGGTAGTGATAGGATGTGGGAACTTTGCACATATCCATAACTGCAGGTTGTTTGAGTGTCCCTCAATGTTTAAGTGCCCTGGTACATATTGTATACCAACGAACCGTGTGTGTGATGGTTCGTGGGATTGCCCAAATGGCTGGGATGAGAAATTCTGCTCCAACTTCTCCTGCCCATCACTTTTTAGGTGTACGGGAGAGAAAAGCTGTCTTGATCAGCGTTACGTATGTGATGGAGTCGTGCACTGTAAACAAAATGGCGACGATGAGCAGTTCTGTGACCTTCTGGTTTGTCCCAGAGGGTGCATTTGCACAGGATATGTTGTCAATTGTTCATTTTCAAACATGACCCAAATGCCAAATGTAACCAAACAGGTTCGTGCCCTGATTCTAAAAAACAATGTCATACAAATAGTTCAAACTATGCTTTATGGGTTTCTTTGGCTGGGTTTATTAGATTTATCCACAAACCAAATTGGTCACTTCCCAGGATTGTTGTTTAAAGATCAAATTAATTTGTATTACCTGAATCTAGCTAATAACCGTATACGTATACTTGACAGGTTTTCATTTTGGGGCCTTAGTCATTTACAAAATCTTGAGTTATCAGGAAATCCTTTACAAGGTATCAACGCTGAGGCTTTTATGGGATTAAGTGTGTTAACTTTCTTAGATCTCAGTAACTTTCGGTTGCAAGTTCTGCAGCATAATTCATTCAAAGGACTTGCTAATCTAAAGTCACTAATACTGGGAAATAATAGAATTCATTTATTAGAAGAGGGTGCATTCTTGGGGCTGAGTAACCTGTCTGCTTTGAATCTAGAGAGAAACCATATCGCAAAAATGCCTGTAAATTCGTTCAATACGCTTCATAATCTTAGATCTCTGAGGACAGATGCATTCAAATTTTGTTGTATTGCGCCACAGGTGTCAATATGCTTGCCTGCAAGTGATGAGTTTTCCTCATGCAGTGATCTTATGGCCAATCCGGTCCTACAAGTGTCAATATGGGTTCTTGGGGTAGCTGCCACTCTGGGAAACATCTTTGTTATTGTGTGGAGAGGTTACCATGGTGACGGTAAAGTACCCTCAATACTTGTGCTGAATTTGGCAGTCTCAGACTTTGTCATGGGGGTGTACATGCTGATCATAGCATCTGCTGATTCCCTTTACAGGGGAAACTACATCATGCATGATGCAACGTGGAGGGCTAGTATTGGCTGCAAAATAGCAGGTTTTCTTTCAGCATTGTCCAGTGAAGTATCCGTATCTACTCTATTGGTTATTACTATAGATCGATCAATTGCGATAATTTTCCCTTACCAATCACTGAGGTGGCGTGTTGGAGCCAAAGGTATAAAGATTACATGTTTGGTGATATGGTTAGTGTGGTTAATGCTGTGTTCGGTGCCTTTATTTGGTATCAACTATTTCGGCGATTTCTATGGTAGCAATGGGGTGTGCCTCCCCTTTACCCTGTCCAGCATCAGAAACAATGGGTGGGAATTCTCTACGGCAGTGTTTATTGCATTCAATCTGTTGACCTTTATGGCAATAGCTATTGGCTACACGGCCATTTTCTACTCAGTGCGCATGTCACAGAAAAATACTAATGCACCACGTGACCAAATTGAAACGAGGCTAGCCATTCGGTCTACCTTCATTGTGTTCACAGACTTTGTTTGCTGGATGCCTGTCGTTGTATTGGCTATTTTGGCACTGTATGGTGTGCATATACCATCAGAAGTGTCCGCTTGGGTGGCAGTCTTTGTTCTACCTCTCAATTCTGCAATAAATCCTATACTCTACACAATGACAACGAGGGCATGCAGGCCAAATAACTCTAAAAAGAAAGGACAAAGAAGTTCCCTTGGCGCAGTAACAAAATCAACATCCAGACTTTAGAGTGTTTAATATTCTATCTCTAGTGGAACTGAATACTATGTTATCAATATTTATGTTTTGTATGTTTGCTGACTATATTGCATTGATTCAAAATTTGATGTTTCACACTATCCCAATAATGTTATTGTCTTATACAAAATGCCCAATTGTATTAATCATGTTTTGAATTGCGGTATAATTCTAGGTGATACATTTGAACTAGTTGATACGAGTAAGCCTCATTTGATAAGGTAGTGAATTGATTCAGTGTATCGTGTAGTATTCTGTTTTCTGTAAATATTTCGCTATTTCTGTTCTTGTTCGATTTTTCCATTTTCAGCCATCATTTGCTGTTCCGAATTTTTCACCCATCATTTGTTGTTACGCTTGGTAGTTAAAGGGGAACTAAAGGCTCACATACATATTAGCTTATATGAAAGTAATACACTTCAAGAATAGGATGCTGTCCTCCTTTTCCTCTTAGTGATCCCATGAGGGGAGAATTTTGTGTATTGCCAGCAGCCTCAGCCACCCCCTAGCAGCCCCTGGTAGCGGCCATGTTTTTCAACTGCTATCAGCTGTGAGTCAAATGGGTGGCAGCCCACTTCATGTCCCCTAGATCTGAGCAGTGTATCATAGACTGTATAAGTGCTCTACACACCAACTCTCTTCGAAAGTTGCATAACAACTTGTATGAGTATCAAACAGGTAAATGGTAAAATCATGAGCAGCAATTGGCTGTACAAAAAATCAGGGTAGTAGAATTATATTTCATATATTTCCTGTTGTTAAATTCAGACAAAAACAGTGGCTAGCATCACTGAATTCCTGTCCTGAAGCATGTAATTTTATGTTCAGACCACTTTGCTGATGCGTTTTATACCAGGAATCATAAATGCAGTCAGGATTACTCAACTGGATGGTGCTGTGCCATTCAGTGTTTTTGTTTTCAACCCTTCTGTATCAACTGCTACAAAGCAAGCACAGAGAGACAGCTTTAAGTTTATTAGCATACAATTCTAGGTACCTAAACATGATCATCATTAATCTGTACAATTGAGAATAGACTTTAGGATTGTGTTGGTTGTCTTACAACTTGGGTTTTGTTTAATATCCAGGTCCCTTTGGCAACAACAAAAGGAAGTAACAACTCCTTAAAGGAAAAGGTTAAACAAATGGTTAATTATAACCTTGTGGCATTACACATCTAGATCCCAGGACACAGAAGTTAGTCAACGCAGGAAATAGCTAGCTATCAGTACTTGGAACATCAATCATTTCCCTCGGCTTAGTATTTGTGTAGGTTACATGAAAGAAAACAGTTGTTGTAGAACAGCTAGCTTCAAGTAAAATCAAATAATGAAAATCTGGATGATTGGTGATGTACATACTAGTATTGTTTTTATTCAACCCTTCCTTCATAGTCAGACAGGTATCCAATGTATTTGCATATGACAGATGTTGAGCTATGTTCATAAATTTTCAAATAACCTTATGATTCGCTGTCCCCCAAGTCCCCTTTTATAAGTAACCCTGACTGTATTTTGTGATTCCTTACATAATACGCATCAGGGAAGTGGTCTGAACATAGAACTGCATACTTCAAGACAGGTGGATTTACAAGTTTCAGTGACTGCTAGCCACTGTTTTTGTCTGAATTTACCAACAGGAAATATATGAAAAATAACTCTACCACCCTTTCTTTTTGTACAGCCAATTGCTGCTCATGATTTTACCATTTACCTGTTGGATACTCATAAAAGTTGTTATGCAACTTTCGAGGAGATTTGGTGTGTAGAGCACTGCAGTCTATGATACACTGCTCAGAGCTAGGGGACATGAAGTGGGCTGCCACCCATTTGACTCACAGCTGATAGCAGTTGAAAAACATGGCTGCTACCAGGTGCTGCTAGGGGGTGGCTGAGGCTGCTGGCATTACACAAAATTCTCCCCTCATGAGATCACTAAGAGAAAAAGGAGGACAGCATCCTATTCTTGAAGTGTATTACTTTCATATAAGCTAATATGTATGTGAGCCTTTAGTTCCCCTTTAAGAGAGTTGGTGTTCAATTTCCCACTGAATGGTTTTCATGTAAATCAAATTCATATTAGTTAGTATGATGATATGTCATTCAGGCAACTGGTCGCCTTGTGGAGGAATTAAGTGATGCTTCGAATTTGGTAAGGAGCAAGAGGTGAATTTAATTGGGTTATTGACGTTTGTTTCTTAGATGGATATACCTTCATATTTGAGAAAATCTCAAATGATACTTAGACGATGAATGCAATTCACCCAAGTAGGGCTCTATCATCTCTCTATCGAGTGGTACTTGACTTATCCAGAGGGAATCAGATATGATGGAAGTGCTAGAAAACGGGTTATATATATATATATATATATATATATATATATATATATATATATATATATATATATATATATATATATATATATATATATTTATATATATATATTGAAAATCACTTAAGTATAGCGGGAACAATAAGATAGCGATAATAGCGCTCTGTCCATATGCGCTATGGTAAAATCACCGTCCATATTTAATTTTTAATTGAACTTGTAGCTGCTGTTCCTGTTCACCGCTATACTTAGATCACATATATTATATTAGATCACTTAGATTATATATATATATATATATATATATATATATATATATATATATATATATATATATATATATATATATATATATATATATATATATATATATATATATATATATATATATATATATAACCCGTTTTCGGTATGGTAGTGCACATGTAACCTCAAGTGAATGTTTATTGGAACTGAATAATGATTGGACTTGGAAGTAAGTTATGATTGGTTATGTGTCTAAATTATGATTGGATATTGGAATAGATTATGACTGGAAATGGGTACAAATTATGAGTAGAGATTAGAATAAATTATAATTAGCTTTTGAAATAAATTGTGATTGATCCAGGATTAAATTATGATTTTATATGGAGATGTTATATGATTGGATATTGGATTCAATTATAATTGCATATTGAAATGAACTACGATTGGATATGGGCGAAAAATATGATTGGATCTAAAATTAAACTATGAATGGTTTTAGAAATAGATGGGCGAGTGTCTCATTGCTATCGGTTTGTTAGATAATTGCTTGTACTGTGTCTTTTATCCAATATGATATTTACACTAGCTTAGGAAACGTACAAAATGTTCATTTGACTCGAAAATAGATACATGGGTGTTTGTACCAGTTTTTCTTACTTGCATACGGATTCAATAAAGAAAAAACAATGTATTTCACGTTTCCTCTTATTATTGCTTCCTCTGTGCTATTTATAGTAGCACAGAACTTTACCAGTTCTAGTGAATGTTTTCGGGCAAATACGAAATAGTGCAGTAATTCGTTTTTCACCTTAAGTTACTTTTAGTTTATAGGTTTCTTCTCTCCCTCTCAAGTTGATTATTTAAAGTAGTCTTTCAATCACTTTCGAATCTATGTAAGTAGCACTGCATTTGTTTATACCATTTGTTATTTCTTTGTTTGGTTGGTTATATCCATACACGGTATGGATAAGTGAAATAATCCTGTAAAAGAGATAATGAGTACCAATTATATTATTCTTTTGGAGCATACTTAGATCTATTTCCTCATTTCTATTCTGAAATTATGTGATTGGTTATTATTAAATCGCCATCTTGAATGAAAGGTTTTGCATATTAACCCTTCTTAGCTGCTCCAAAGTTTCTTGTATTCCAAAGCTTTACGAGTTCTGGGTCCAAATTAGTTGTCTTGAAATGTAATGGTTATACACTTTAAAAACATTTATTTTCATAGTGCCGCAGAAATAGCCACATTGTCAATACCTTTCGAACCAGGGGACAACTAAGTAAATATTTCGTAGAGAGATGTTTACCTTGACTATCCTTCACATACAAAGCCGACATCTAATTCTTCCACTAAATGTGCGGACAGTCCGGGCATGATACATGACGGCACGCCAGATTGCCACCTGGGGATAGATGCATGGATGACATCACAACTGAATGTAGCTTAGATTTGCAAGCTACATGGGTCATTAATGTGCTTGGCTTAGCTTTTTGACATGGTATCCAGAGGTGGTGGTACAACCAGGCTCTGGCAGACGTCCGGACAACTGGTGCAGGAATTAAATGTACGTACTGTAGTCATCAATAAACGCTTATTTCTAACTTATATTTGATAATGTAAAAAGAAATAAACACTTTAAAGAGGAACGAATGTGCTTTTATACCTTGTTTATAAACATATATACACACAAAAGTGATTGGTAACACTTATGATATGGTTTAAAAAACTGTGGGAAGTCGTATCATAATATCAATCCATATTCTCTGAGAACACCCTGCATTCACGCTCTATCAATCTCAATGGCTTGCGGGACAAAATACGTCACTTCCTGCGCTTGCTGGGCCAATGAGCATGGAGGACAGCATGACGTCATCAGGCAATCGTTGAACGCACTTCCTGGAATCTCCTGCCTCTCGCGAATCTTCCCCCTGGTGAGCGTACCGAGAACTATATTGGCGACTGGAACTATTGATATGAAGCAAGCAAAGAGGAAGCTTTCTCCCAGAGCTTGGGCGTTCTTGCCATACAGATAGCATGGACAGAAGTAGGAAAGCAGATACACGTGGCGGTCGTCGCAGCAACCCCATAGACCATGTTTCCACTGGCCTCTTTTCACAACCATAGACGAAATCTACAAATATAATGATAATAATAATAATAATAATAATACTAATAATATAATAATAATACTAATAATAATAATAATAATAATGATAATAATAACTATGATTATGATGATGATAATAATAACGATAATATTTATACAATATTATTATTATCATCTATAATAACAATAATAGTAATGATAATAATAATAACAACAACAACGACAATAATAATAATAATAATAATAATAATAATAATAATAATAATAATAATAATAATGATAATAATAATAATGATAATATGATAATTATAATGTGACTACTACTACTACTACTACTACTACTACTACAACTACTACTACTACTAATACTACTTTGTTACAAATGTATATACGCATGTGTAAACATGGGGCGCTGTGCCGACATTGTAAAAATAGAGCATGGAATAATTGTGTTTAATTCTTCAAACATAATAATAATAATAATAATAATAATAATAATAATAATAGTAATAATGATAATAATAGTTGTAGAGGACAAAACAATTATGACTGCATACCACCTATCACAAACAGGTTTATTGACGATGGCGAACTTAATACATAATGAAAAGGTGACAGATATATGGCGAAACGATGAAACGCAGAAACGATGAAACGCAGAAACGATGAAACGCAGAAAAACGGTTCAATCTACAATACAACAGATACATGACAAAGGACCTGTTCTGGTTTACTATACAAATTACCCAATTTTTTCAAGTTTCATGAATTTAACCAAAATTCTTATGATTATGTAGCTAAGGTGTTGCTTGTTCATAATTGCTAACATATTCCCCAACCCTCGCCCTGGATGTTGCATATGACCACTCTGAAATGACATGTGTCAGCATATTTGCATTGACTCATATTTCAGCTATAACTGTACCCAGTTGATCAAAAACCTATTTTATGGGTAAACTATGAGGAGGAGATCCAGTAATGACATTTCATAGAAGGCCTTACTTATAGATTTTGATGAAAATCAGAAATTTTCAATGGAGTCACCTTGACCTATGACCTTCTACAAAATGGCTGCCTCCATGCCTACTAATGAGATTTGAGCCTATGTAGAAATGGTTCCAAATAGTAACTTTGCCCACCGAGCCCGTTCAAGCCAGATTAATATATTATGTGTTACTAATAAATACAGATTATGTGAATTTCATTTGAACGCGCTCGCTGGGCAAAAGGGTGAATTTTGTGACTTAGTGACCCTTGGTCACTTGTATATAAAATTCACCATATTAGATAGTTCATAAGAGCATATGCAGGACACTCACAAAAAACAAAACTCAAGTAAACTCCTGTAGCTGTTCCCTAGGGATTCTTTGTCTCTCAAGTGACCTTGATTGATAGTGTATTGTCCAGGAAGGCCTCACACAGTCACACTGTTACTATTTTCAGCCTGGGTCAGGTGTGGTTCAGTCAGACATAGCATGCGGCAAGAAATGATTTTCCTCATGTCTCATGAAGTGAAAAAGCTCAATTGTGCCAAAAAGTACAGTGGGCAGATGTGCAACCAGTATTTGCAAACATTTCAAATGGAATGATTTTTGTTTTTTTACCTGTGAGAAGTGGATATACTGTGGGTATGCCTTATTGGTTATATGCACAGTTGTACTAGTGTTGCTATTTTTCTTTTCAAGTTATTTGAAGTTTTTAATAGTATATATTTTGTGAAAACTGGAATATCCTTATTGTTTTTTAACATATCCTCAAAAAAGAAATGTGGTATCTGGTGACTCTTTTTGTGTTCTCTCCTTGCATACATTTGTTAAAGAGGGCTGATATTCATCATAAAATATTCCTCAATAAAGTAGTTTGAATGAGAATGTCAATGTCATGCACCTGTGCTAATCTCATATATTCTCTCAAATTATGATCTGGTAATATGTACGTGTTATTTCATCTGGAAATGTGATGTACTGAACTGTGGTTCTGCACATTATACTCCAATTATGATCGAGCATTTATGTTTTACTTTGCAGGATGTTGACAGTTTTGAACCTATATGAAAACTTTGTTTTATCATTCCATATCGTATATTGAGTTCAGAATATGATGATGTTCATGAATATGTCTTTTTTTCCAAACTTTTAATAGTTTGCTCATCTATCCCCCCATTCTTGAAAAGGCCCACCCCCCAACCATGAATAACATTTTCATGCCAAAAATGCATTCAGTGTACTCACAATGAGTGTGACTATCCATTTCTATCATCAGAAAGCCTGTAATGAGGGATTTTTGAAATTGGGTAATTTGTACAGTTAACCAGAACAGGTCCTTTATTAACAGAACTTATATACTACATTACACAGCGTTGTACACATATCTCTAATAGCTGTCATTAACTGCTATACTATACTATACTATACTATACTATATTCTTATACATAAAATACTATTACAAATTACACATGACATGCCAATAACACTGAAATGTAACATAACACACACTTTTTGGCTTAGGCACAAACGATCACTTGAACATAAAAACAATATAAGGACACTTGAAATTGCTTAAGGCAACAAAGTTAAAAATATGCACTAATAAAAATGATGATAATAATAATAATAATAATAATAATAATAATAATAATAATAGTAATGATAATAATAATGATAATAATAGTAATAATAACAATAACAATAATTGTCTACCATGACAGGTTCAGTAGAGTAAGCCATCAACGTAGATCACAATATGTATAACTATAACTATATATAAATATATATATATATATATATATATATATATATATATATATATATATATATATATATATATATATATATTATATATATATATATATATATATGTGTGTGTGTATATATATATATATATATATATATATATATATATATATATATATATATATATATATATATATATATATATATATATATATATATATATATATATATATATATATATATATATATATATATATATATATATATATATATATATATATATATATATATATATATATACCACTACCGGAATCACTTTAGGGTGTTGAGAAAATTCTGACGCAGCAACTTTTACATTGGGCATCTATTGAGTGAAATCAACATTTTAAAGAGTTAAGACAGAAAATGTATATACATAAAAAAGTTTGTATAAAAAACGTTTTGTAACAAAAAAATGGAAAAACGGTCCGCCAAGCCAATGCCAGACAGAATGTAGACACGATGTAGCCTCGACAACTGAAAACACCTCTGTTCAAAGATGTATTTATCAATTAACTATGTGGATATCAACATCTATCCTTTGACAATGGAATGTAATGCGCCTTTGAGAATGTTTATATGGAAAGGGCGCAATATCAACTGACATTATTGTTATTATTATTATTATTATTATTATTATTATTATTATTATTATTATCATTATTTCAGAAAATGAAGAAAAGCGAAATGTACGATACGTACCGTAGCCATTGCAGTCAGGTCTGTTACTAGTATGTAGTGTGGCCGGGGTTAAGCGGGATCCGGTGATTTAACAGTTCTACTCTCCCTTATAGAGAAACTTTCCTAGCGTTCAGGAAACTGTTAGATTAAACTTCCCGTTTTAATAGCGATGTGATATGACTTTAGAAAATGAATCAACGATCGGGATAACTAATACCACGTACATATTCATATCCTAACTTAAAAATGCAAAGGATGGTAAAACTTGTTAAAATCAGACGAGTGTATACGTAATGTTGACATTTGTATGGTTGTAGTAAGACTTACGACGTCAGTGACCCTATTGCAGTACCCTCTTCAAAGATAAACTATTGACCCATTAATGCTAAAGAGTGGTTGTAGAAATTGCCGTCTGGATCTGTGATACTTGTGAAAATAATTAAGACTGTAAGAATAGTTTTACAAAATGATTGAAGAATAGTTGTTGGTGATGTTCTCCTTCAGATATTTTCCCAGGTATGCTTTCGCCTGTAAGGTTTGACTAAAACTCTCAGGCTGCTTTTGGTCGCTGCAAGCATGAACCCTTCCAACGCTGGGGATACTTTCGTCCAACGCAAAGATTTTTGAAAAACAACTACACCAAGTCATGTTGGTATGCATTAGATAGCGCTCGCGGAGTACTCTCAGATGAGTGCACCCATATGTCAGTAATGTGTTTTTTTCTTGTTTTTTTTTTTTTGGGGGGGGGGGGGGGGGGGGGGTGGGGATCATTTTGTATTGGCAAAATTAGCCACCTGAATTATAAGAGTCAATGGGAATTTGGAATTTCGTTTTTCGTCATATTTATGCCAATTGTGGCTAATTCGTGACTAGCCAGTTGTAAATAGTGGAGGAAACCGGAGGACCCGGCGAAAAACACCGCCTAACCCCAGGTCACTGGCAACTTTCGCACATGCATTCAATGGGTTAAACACGAAGCTATAAATAGTTCTTCCTTCCTTGTTCTTTATGTCTAGCTGGTTTCTTTTTTTTCCTTTACTCATTGCATGAATTCGATGAAGGAGCTATGAGGTTAAGTTCGGAATCGTCAGTGTGCAATTGAATTAAATTGTACTGGGATTACTCTTGATATGTAAGATTATTTGAGGAAAATGAGCAATGGTTTGGTAACCTCGATGATGGAAGTTGTTGGGAAAGATATTATAGTCTAGATCAAAACTTGCCTCTTGTATCGCGACATTAACCCTTTCACACTCAGTGCGGCCAAAACAGGCCTGACAATTTTGAAAATATTTTTCTACCAAAACCACTTTCTGGAAAATATTTGAAGGAGAAATGTTAACCAGAAGTCAAACAACAACTCTCCTTGAAATATTTTATGAATTTTTGCTTTATTCCCAATTTATTTTCTAAAGTATGAAAGTAGCAGACGATACTTTCTAGAGGAAGTCTGAGTGTGAATAGG
>OZ012691.1:2134494-2158765 GCA_963942565.1 Maea johnstoni | reverse complement strand
AATCAAGCAACTGGAAACATCTCACTGTGGCCATCGGGCGAGCAATTGCAGAACTAAATCTGGAAAGATTATGCTTTGAGTTGGTATAACCTTCGATCGGGCTTTAAGAGAATGCTTGGTCTAGGACTATATAGGCTTATACATACACAGGACGCCCAGGTGGTATCGCAACCATGTGGAATATCTAACTCCCCAGCCCGCCCAAAATGCTTTGTAGGATATATAAGATGGAAACCTGAGAAGCAATTTTAGCAACATGTTTCCAAGATTTCATCCTTTCGTAGTAATGTTTTAGTTAGTAGCAGTAAGGTAGGGGTTCTGGAGTCTGGCCATGGCATAGTGCATGTGATGCAGTAATTCCGGTGTAGGCGAGTGCAAACTTATACCAATCCAGGTAAGTCGTTTAGAGGGTCTCTTAACCACACCAGACCAAACAATAGTTTCCACCATGGAAATATGTCTATTAAACACTGGACAAGATAATGATCATCCCATTGGGTTTGCAGAAACTTGACGAATTACAGGCTATGATTGCTGTGACAGCAGGTTCATCTCTGGGAAAGTCAGATTTGACCGACAAAAATTGAAAAAGGTTTTTCATCTTAGAAACACATCACAGAAAATTTAGTAAACAGTATATATATATATATATATATATATATATATATATATATATATATTATATATATATATATATATATTTATATATATATATATATATATATATATATATATATATATATATATATATATATGTGTGTATATATATATATATATATATATATATATATATATATATATATATATATATATATATACATATATATATATATATATAAATATATATATATATATATATATATATATATATATATATATATATATATATATATATATATATATATATATATATATATATATATACATATATATATATATATATATATATATATATATATATATATATATATATATATATATATATATATATATATATATATATATATATATATATATATATATATGTATATATATATACTAGTATATATATCATGGTCATAATCGAGTACAGCCTTTCCAGTATCTAGTACAGAGATATGGTCTAAGGAGCATGTGCCTTTGATATGGTGTAAGTGTCTCACTCTGGGTCCTTGTGTTTCCCTGTGACCAGCACGATTAATCCAGTGAAAACCAGTATGATTCCTATCCAGAAGAAAGCGCACATAACCCTCCGTGGTACGATCCAGTCATGGCTGACTTTCTGGCCGAAGTGGAGCCCCATCTTTTCCTCCCCTGCCTCCTTGCCCTCCGTAGACTTGGAAGACTTCCCCACACACATATAACTGACTTATTGAACGTGTGGTGGTGTGCTATACCCAGCCGCCTCCGGAAGAGCCCTGGACTCGGCCAAGTTTACATCCCTTCGCCGCTATTTCGAGCCTAGAAAGGAATCCGGTGGCCGCGCTGGAAGAGTTGTATATGTATGTAGGTGTACGACGTATGTGTGCTTGGCGAAGTCGTGATGATGAGTTGTCACCAGGTCCCTGCCCGCCAGCAGACCATCTGTGCATCTGTGCCTAGGAAATCAATCATACGGTATGGCCATCACTTTCAGTCCGTCTGTCAGTCCGTCTGTGTGTGCGTGCGCGCGCTTGTTTGTGCTGGAAGTTAGCTGAACTGAAAGTGGAAAAGTTCTACACGGACCCGTGTGTAAGTTATCATATGCAGGAGTTGCTACTACTAGTACCAGCCGTGTGCGCAGCTAACTCTCCGCCTTGGGCTAATGTAGTGGAACTAAGGGTAGGGACAAGCCATTCCAAATACTCATCGCTATGAAGTACATAGCTCACTACTCAGAGATTGTTCAGTCATCGTCTGCGGCCAGGGGTATCATAGTGGAACGATTAGGGTAGGGACAAGTACTTTAAAAGTCTCATCGCTAGGAAATACATTGGATCCGAAGCACACTTTCTCTGAGTCATAAAAAAAGTAATTCATCATTTGGACTTTTTAAAAACAGTTTTATGTTATATGATATTATTGTTATGTCAATCTTGAGCAGCGGCGCTAATTATTACATGTGATGCCATTGCACTCTGGGACCACTATGGGAATAAGATTCTAACGTTTAGTGTATATATCCTGTGTCTGGGATTACTTGAGGTCCAAAGGACACCCCTCAGAGATGTTAAGTCCCTACTTTGCCGATAGCTATGAGGTACTAAGGGTCAGGGACCACCCCTTCCAAACACTTAGCACTAGGGATTACTTGAGGTCCAAAGTACACCACTCAGAGATTTTAAGTCCCTACTTTGCCCATGGCTATGAGGTACTAAGGGTAGGGACCATCCCCTCCAAACACTCATTATATTAGGAATTTTATAGAATCCTAAGCACAACTCCCAACCATTGACATATCCAAAAACACAAGTTCTTGTATATGTCTTTCTGGGTGAGATTGTTTTTATTGAAAAATAGCTATCCGTTTTATGTGTTTTACTTAACTACTTTATTTCTTTGAATATACTTACATCTGTATGTTAAATATTTGGTATAATTACAAGGTTACGTAATGTTTAAGTGCCTGTCACACAATCTAAAACTCCTGTCGCTTAATTACATTTCCACCTAGTTCGGTTTGTGGCATTAGAACAGCTAACCATTTGCCGCCAGGCGTTAATACACAAAAAATGCCCAATTAGATTAATCTACTAACTACATTCAAAGAGCAATATTCAGTCATGTCACCTTTTTCCTCACCAGAATTGACTGATTTGATTTGGGAAATATCGAATGCCTTTTATATAGCAAAGGGCAGCTTTTACTGACGGCTTGTTCGACACAAAACGACCTGTTCATACTTCAATCACGTTTATCAAACCGAATGACCAGTTGTTACAGAATTCCAATTTTAAATTAACGGATATAAAACTCTTCGTCTTGTTTGCTGTTTACACATTATCCTCTGTACACTAACTGAAAGCAATTGATAACCTCTCCCCAGCGGGGAAAAGCCGCTTGATGGCCCGCCGTCATCATGTCTAGCAGTGCTCCCAGGAGCTAGATACGTATATCGACCCGTGAAAGCAGTTGGTTCAGTAAGGCCCATGACAGGAAATGGTCACATAGAACTTTTTAAAGTCACTAGTTACAACTTCCAACCCTCAAGAGCACGCTAAAGCTCCTATATTAAGCTGCACCCCGAAGTATCATATACTTCCTAACCTAAATATACAACTTTTTTGTAGTCATTTCCATTAAAACCACTTTTATACTCAATTTTCTGCTGCAAGTGGAAATCTGTATGGCTGTCTAATCTTGCGTCAACACTCCCGCCTACACTGCTACTAGCTGGCCGCATTTGACCCATATAGCTTGGAAATTTGCTGTTGCATAATTTCGCATTAAGTTTGTATGTACCAATATTTATCACCAAAGGGTCTCATACACCTTTGCCGTCACCCATTGCGCAATAGGTGCGACAATGCGACAGCTTTCATAGGCCTGGCATAGCGTACACAGACAATACAGTCTTACAACTGCAATTCTTGTCCACGGTTGTCCGTCGCTAATGTTTACTTCACGGTGATGTGAAATGAGTGCGGCCTTTCCCTACCCTCGTATCACTCCGCCAGCGTCACAAGTGTTGAAGTATCGCTATGTTAACGAGTGATCTGCCGGTACGGCACGGGGTCTCTGGCAGCAGACGACATCTGTCCATACCGCTGAGAGCTGTACTTAATACACCTGATAGTGTGCCCCTAATTGCTAGCGACTTCAGACTGCTACTTTTACAGCGAGCAGACGTATGGCGAATCTCCCGCTATTACCAATACCCCTAACCGCCTTAAGGGACAGGTACGGTCTGCTACAAAATGGTTCATATCCTATTCATGCCAAAAGATTCATACTGTAGATTTGATATTTCGCTTATCGACACGTTTTCTGCCATATACAGGCTTACTTGTGACTAGCCATTTGTAAATGGCGGAGGAGACCGGAGTACCCGGGGTGGACGCCATTGATTGCTGCGGTATTATTGTGTAACACATGGAACAGTAGGCTTCACATTCGTGGTCTATCTGTTTCAAATTTATTTAGTGGATTATCACACACATGAGAAACAATGGTTATGTTGAAATTACTTCCTTTGCGTGTACAAAGTACCTACTTCTATTAGCCTCGACCGGAATTTACTGAACAGGGATGTTTTTAAGAATAATTTTTCATCAAAAAAACTTTTTACACTCCTATTGAAATTCTATCATACACACATACTAAGTATAGAAATGAGCAAATGAGATACAAGAGTAAGTTGGTCTAAATGCTCTTAGCGACCATACTCGTAAATTTAGATGGATGGATCATATATATATATACACAGGTAAAAGTTCACGGGCCCGTTACAGGCCCGTGTCCAAACGGGCCCCTAACGGGCCCGTTTTTCGATCCCTCAATATATCGACATTTCAAGGCTTGAAACCCGTAAGGGTCCCATTATTTTTATTATTTATACGGGCCCTTTATAACGGGCCCTTAATGGGCTCGCAACGGGCCCGTAACTGACCCGTAACGGGCCTGTTATAACGAGTCGTTACGGGCCCGTTATAACGGGTTAACGGGCCCATTACAGGCCCGTAGCGGGCCTGTTCGGGCCCATCAGTACGGGCCCGTCAATTTTTACCTGTGTATATATATATATATATATATATATATATATATATATATATATATATATATATATATATATATATATATATATATATATATATATATATACATATATATATATATATATATATATATATATATATATATATATATATATATATATATATACATATATATATATATATATATATATATATATATATATATATATATATATATATATATATATATATATATATATATATATATACATATACATATATATATATATATACTAGAAAAAGTACCCGTCCTACGGACAGTAACCCCGAAATTTCTTTTTACGTCAAAAATATCAGGGCACCCAGATATCCTTGCAACCACACACTTAGGGCTACCTAACCTATGGATCAATAATTCAAGAGGCTTGGTAAACATATATGCCATTGATAGATAAGTTGTCAAACTGGTATTGGAAAGGTGGTGGTGGGGTGGTGTCCATTTATCATATCACTCATGACGAATTCTAATCATCTCTACTCAAAACAATTTTCGTTAAGTAAGATCAATATAAAATATGACATACGATATGTCATTTACACCCGTCCTAATTTGGTTCTTCCTGTTGAAAGATATTATTTATGAATTTTTGTCATTCGGAATGATATTCAGACTCGTTTACAACTTTTTAAAGCTAAGATTATTAATGGGGTAATTAGAGGAGGAAACACAGATGTATAAACCTCTTACACTTGAATGGTAGACTCTAATGCATTCTACACGAACTGAGCTGTGATATAACAATTCGTATATATATATATATATATATATATATATATATATATATATATATATATATATATATATATATATATATATATATATATATATATATATATATATATATATATATATATATATATATATATACCGGGTATATATATATATGTATATGCTATCAATGAAATATTTTGGGAATAAAGTCCAGATACGAAAAAAAAACGTGGAAAGAATGTGTATGAGTTGGCCAGTAAGCATTTTGGTATGATTCTACCCACACATTATTTCCAAATGATACTTTTATGTGGATATCCTCCCCCACCTCCGAAAAAATGATAAATAGATAAAAAAAAAAATGGGCTTTGCTTTGAGCTGCTACGCTATGATTGTGTAAAAAATGTAAAAACAATACTATTTCAATAATTGTTGAAGGAAAACATATTCCAAAGGAGGCACAATCTTCGTTCAAACACGGATTAATCCCAAGCATATCCAAAGTGAGGTATGGGCATGAGGTGGTTCTGTGAAATATACATAGACATTAAGTTTCATCACAATTTATTTTGATAAAGATAACTTTAATTTTTGTATCTATTTAAAGCCGGGTAGCTTATATACTGGCTGTATGGAAAACATTTTCTGGAAGTATAGAAAATTCCGAATTTTTCGTAAGCTCAAATATGCATGTTACCCATGCACCACCGTAGTATGCTGAATTGTTTGGGTTTGTGCAAATGCTCTCTCTCTCTCTAAGCGCACAACCTTTGATTGTGTTTTTCCCAAGGGATGTGTCCGTACGCTCTTAGCGCCGATGCAGGCATTGTCCATTGTGTCCATGCCGCCTAAACCCTTTCGGTGCATGCCCAGGTTCCCTTTGATTACCCGGGGAAGCTACGCTGCTACAGTGTGCGTGCTTCTGCCACCGCACAACCAACAAAGTCCGTGCAGTGCAACCCCATTGTGGAAGCAGAAGTTTGATATCGGTTGTACTATATATCGCCGGGTGGTCATACCACACCCGGCCGTGCTTGAGGATAAGAAATCAGCATCAAAAGCACCTTTTTGTTTAGTTTTTTTAAATTAGTTTACGTTAAGAACCATCTAGATACACTCGTCCCCCAAACTGCCAACTCAGAATTAGGCAAACAGGCGCGGCAACGGAGATCATGCGTTGCAAAGGATTGGGCCTCCTCTCTTATAATATAGATATATATACATATATATATATATATATATATATATATATATATATATATATATATATATATATATATATATATATATTATACATATATATATATATATATATATATATATATATATATATATATATATATATATATATATATATATATATATATATATATATATATACATATATATATATATATATATATATATATATATATATATATATATATATATATATATATATATATATATATATATATATATATATATATATGTATATATATATATATATATGTATATATATATATATATATGTATATATATATATATATATATATATATATATATATATATATATATATATATATATATATATATATATATATATATATTGTTAAAGTTAAAATGGGAAAATCTCTGTTTCTTCGTATCATTTGGCTTTAAAGAGCACAAAAGGCTATTGACCTTGAAAACATATAAATGACACTTTTGATTGTACTGGAACCAAATGTTTTAAATGATAATGGTGCGAACCGTGTTCCAATTGTGGAAACAACGCGAGGATGGGTTTTTGTCAACGGTGGCTACTTTCACTCCTTCCTTTATCTAAGTCTCGCTCTGACAGCAGCCTGGTCTCGGCGGCCGTGGGGGTCTGTAAATACACGAGACTATATATATCCGCACGTCTGTTCCTTTGCGTTAGGGCTGTCGTTTTCTGTCACTTTCACCAGCCGTCGTCAAGGCGCCCACAACTAATCACCTAGCGGCCCCAAAAACGAAATAGCATAACAAATACCAACGGTTTTGAAAATATTCACGAATATTTCCTTTTTCGCTTTTTGCACAAATGAAAACTTCTGTAGGGTAAAAAAAATTATCACTAGATAATTGTGAATAGTTCATTCATAAACCTCTGGCCTGGCAAAGGAAGGAAGGAATGGGTCCAACGTTGCCTTCAACAACTTAGGTCATATCGCGACGACATAGAAACCCGGAACCAGGAAGAAATTCCCTTCCCTTCAGGAAATAATTCCGAGGGCTCTTTAAGCTGCAGAAGAACCATAGGCAGCCCGCCACAACGCCATACATTTATATAGCGATCCAACTAGCCCGCTAATGGGTATCCAGCGGAGATTCGAACCTGCGACCTCACGCTTGGGAGTCAGGCATAGTAACCCCTCTGTGATTGTTGCTTGTGATTTTTGGCTGTGATTTTATTTTTTGTAGCCTAGAGATTTTACAAAGTGCAAAAATTGCGCCGTATATCTTTTAAAGCCATGTTGTTTGTTGATGAACAACACCAGTGGCACTACGTCCGAAATCAAATAGACTACTCGCAGAACTCGGCAAGACCAAAGTTTAAAACCTACAATCTCTTTTATCTTGTTAAATTGCATTTACATTTCAGAATATAATGCTTTATAACATGGGCCTATTGAGATAAATGGTCCGATTAGTCAAAAATCATACCCATGGGATAGTGGGCGTGTACACTTGCGACCATGATTGCATTTATTACTAATAGGGTGTGGAAGAGATTGTTCGATCCTTAGTGTACACATAAATTCAAATACGTAATGCAAAGAATATCAGTGGACCCAGCATAGTTGCCGGACCGGAGCAAAGCTTAACCCTTCTTTTGCTGAGGCGATTTTTGTCCAAAGCACAAGGAAGCAAAGATTTTTGAAAATCATCTAAACCTTGTCATGTTGGTATCCATTGGATAGCCCTCACTGAGTACTACCAGATGAGTACCCACGTGCCATGGTTTCAGTCATTTTTCATTTTTCTGCATCATTTCGTATTGGCTAAGTTAACCATCCGCAGCATGAGGGTTAAGATCTGATACGTCTGTAACAACTGCTTATGTAATAACTACAGCTTATGTAATACAACCGCTTGCGTAATAAGAAAATTGACTGCTTATGTAATAACACAAAACAGTTAAACGACTGTAACAACTGCTTATGTAATAATCACGGCTTATGTAATATTCAACCAGTCATCCATGAATAATTGATAAAAACACAACTAATTACCATTATTTTGAGTTGTGAATTAAACATCTATCAGTACCAGATTTTCATAACTGTTTTGCTGGAACATCCCCCCCCCCGCCCCCCGCCCCCCCCCCCCCCCGTTGAACACCAAATGTTCACAATGAGAACTGAACGATGATATCCATTTACCAGTCATCCATGACCAATCGAAAAAAACACACACAACAACTTACAACTTATTTTTCCTGCATTCCTTAAATCACCTCTATCATGTATTAACCAGTATCATAATACATGCATCATCCACATCATCATCATCATCCACATTCAGTGTCATTACTATATGCCCTATAGTTACATGCTGGCCCATCATGCCAGAACTACCAGATAAGGCAGCAGGGCGAGGTCACGTGGGAACAAGGACCAATCAGGGCTCTTGCAACGATTACAATACAGAGAAACCTTATCTCCACCACCTGCTGGGGGTGCCCAGAGCACCTATTAGCGACTATTAGTTGACACTGGTTGAGGCTAGCATGTTCAGGTTGACCGGCTGGTTTCCATTCCATTGTGTTTGGTCTTCTAAGGCAAAACTAAATTAAATACCCCGTATCAAATAAAATAAATACAAGCTTACCTACAACTCCTTTCCGTCTGTGCCTGCTTCCATGATACTAATACATGTATGCAGTTGAAAACGGCAGGTCCTTTATTTGTGCATTGCACACCCATAACAAAACTTATTTTCCTTCAATATTTGGTTTATTATTACATAAGCAGATTTTGTTTATAACATAAAGAAGTTGGTGCTACATAAGCGGTTAATTTTTTATTACGCAAGCGGTTGTGTTACACAAGCGGTTAATTTTCTATTACGCAAGCGGTTGTTATTACATAAGCAGTTGATTTTTTATTACGCAAGCGGTTAATATTACATAAACCGTGATTATTACATAAGCAGTTGTTACATACGTCGAATTACATGATTGCATACTTCCCTTTCCTTTTTTATCAACATCCTTTATATCAAAGAGTTTCCAAATACTAATTTTGACTTTTATCAAATAAATATTTTCATCACATAATCTATCAGCTAGAGAATGAGTGTGTTATGTGGCATCCTTCTTTCATCCACCCAAACCTTTCAGATGGTAATCTACCGGCACACAACTCCAAATCTCGCGAGATATCGTTCACACGTTAGTTCAACGAGAATTCTCTCCGGCTTTGCATTGTTTATTGCTATTCCCTCATTTATGGCTGCAGCTCATTACTGTGACAGGCCCACGAAGCCTGGAAGCGGCCAGATAACCAGATACAGCAAATGTCATCAGCGTATTTTAATTACAAGTGCGATGGCTGACGAGATAGCCAAATCCATCAAGTCACGTGACACGTGGCTTGACCAGGCGTGACTGGTCGAGCAGTGACTGGAAATGCGATATTTGCACGGAGGGAAAATATTCAAGGTGCTTCAGTAGGAGTTTGCATAGAATAACTTAGAATCCCAGTCGTACATGTACCAGCTATATATCGAGTCTATTACTAAGTGGTTCAAGTCCCAGGTGTATTACTGTAAACAAAATTGTTATGAAACGTATGTGAATATTATAATAGCTCTCATTGTAACATATAACTATATCGTATATATCCCTATAGATATGCACAATCTGATACTTTTTATACCTGATATTTGGTAGAAATCATTACCACTTTTGAAATGGATGCTTGAAACCTGCGCTGTTTTAGTGAATAGTGTAATCCCTCGAATACTGCCTGTATGTCAATGACATCAGTATGTTGACACGATACATATGCTTGCATTGTTTAGGAGTCAATCCAAGGTTTTTATCATTTTCCAGAGGATCAAAAATTCCTAATAATACTAAGCGATGGCAATAATGTCAAATTATGTGCAGGCTTTCTTTGAACCATCCTCAAGAGTAGGTGAATTCTACGCTGATGAAACTACGGGACATTAGATGTGTCTTATCAGTTTTAAAAATATTTAATGATGTGTAAATGAATCAACATCCCTGTGGCATGTGTACTAGTGATTTGCTTTAATGCCTCTCATAACTTTTTAGAGGGGTCAGTAAATTGAACTTGCATGCGTTTTTACTTGGCAGTAATCTGTTTATTCATACTGAGTGAGACATTTAATATATATATATATATATATATATATATATATATATATATATATATATATATATATATATATATATATATATATATATATATTGCATTGTTATATATCATTGTATCGTTATAACGCAACTGGCAGAAGTTCTCAGAGTTAAGTAAACTTAATGTTGCCCGCATGTAAATGAAGTTGTAAGTGAATAAATTATTGTCTTGTGCAATTGTCTGCTGGTTAGAATGTTCTATTGGAACACGCCTAGTAGGCGTCGCCTACTATCATTGCTCGTATTCACATCATAATTGGACATAGGCATGACTGTTGTGCCGGTCGTGGCGTGTTGCGACATCTATTGTCGAATAGAGTACCTATTGTCATAGGTCTAAAGGATGTCTATGATTATAGCGACATCTATTTATATCTATTGGTACTATTTGGCTGAATGTTGTTAGGGTGCTTCAGTGGGAGCTTAAAGAGTGTAATCCGACATCCATAGAATGTAGCTTATATGTCCGTTGTTATGCATTATATCAGGGGGTCCATATAATACATAGGTGCAGGGCACGTAGACACCCAACATGCCTGAAAACCATAACATTAGACTTCTGGATAATGCAAAATAAAAGAAAATACTGATCATAATAAAGGGAAAATGACAGCATCCAAACGTTTTTATTTGATGAGCTATTCTATGCATCACTAAGATTTTTGAAGGTAATTACAGGTTTTTGTGTAACCATACCTTGAGGCATACCACAAAATAAACTAATATTATGCTGCCATCTCTATACAATTCATGCCTGAAGTGACCAAGTGTAATATAATCACTGATTCAGTCGCCATTTGCATTATCTGCACTGTCGTAGGACACCCTACATCACTCCCTACTCGAGTTAACGAATGCCTCACTAGTCACTATTGTGGTATGCCTGTGCACAGTGATGTAAAATACATCATACGTCAATAAAACGTCTGCGGTCGAGACGGCTACACCCGTCTGCGGCCGATTTAAAAGAGATCGCGCCCCCCCCCCCCTGTACTGAAGCACCTTAAACTATGGTTGAACAATCTGGCCTTCCACTTTCTAGTATTGTATTGTATATCTATTGAATGTCCGTCCATGGACAAAATATATACATACCTGTAAACAAATAAACAATTAAACACAATACTCATGATGACAAAATAATCATAGGAATGAAATACGGCCATTAGCATTCACACCTAGTATAAAGAAATCTGATATACTGTAAATCACTTAAATATGGCGTGAACATTATATAGCGCAATTACGTTACTGTCCTGGATAGCGTAATCTAAGTATAGCGGTGAACGGGAACAGCAGCAAGTTCAATTAAGAATTTAATAAAAACGGGAATTTATAATAGCGCATATGGTCAGAGCGCTATTATCGCTACCTCTATTGCTACCGCTATACATAAGTGATTTACAGCATACAGAACAGTGAAACACAAGACGATTTATCATAACAACTTATTGATATAGATTATATACGAAACAATAGTTAAACAAGCTAAATAAATAACACAAGTAGGATTTTGATACTGCCACAATCGCTGGCACAAGTTCACTGGCGCGTACGAGTAACACTACGATTATTCAGCAGAGAAAAATAGATACTAGTATATCAAATGGTCCAGTATGTTGTGAGAGTTCAGACCAGGGTCCTCTCCCTCTAATCAAAGGAATTATGTATCACAATTTGCTTAAGCTTTGCTCACACACATGATGAATTTGATTACTTTCATTTAAAGACATGAAATGTTTAACTGATATTTTGGCAAAAGTTGAGCAACTGATGCAGGTCGGGCTTCTGAATAATTATACAAATATGACATCCCCGTGGGGTGTCCACCAGGAATAACTTCCCCGAGAGAGGATTGTCGCTCGAGGGATTGTCCCACAGGGATGTCATACTTGTTTTATCATACCGAACAAAACATGATAGGGGACAACACAAACGAGACTTTGGATAACTACTCGTCGCCTGCCTTGTTAAACTAGGTTCACCGTTAGGTCACTCGGCAAACTCCGTGGGTGTTCGTGGGTATTCTTCGGGCTAGCGGTAACTAATCAATTAGTACATAGCTGTTGCTATGAACTAATCAATCAGGTTTTTATTACGCGGTAGTTCTTTTGAGACATCCCTTTAAAGTCAGTTTATCATGTTTCAACTGTGGTGGTATTGATCATTTCTGAACCCTTATAGTAAATGAGGCATGCGTCTCTATGATTAATTAGGTAATGCTTTCGAAAGCTTTTCTGAACGGAGATTTCAGAATACCGCTCATGTATTTGATTTTTAAATTGCCGGTATAGTAGGTAGCTGGGTTAGTGCAACTAAATGATGGTGACATCTGGTGGCAATTAGCAAGACTAAAAACTGGAAATCATTCTCACGCCCTTGTTAGGGAGTAAATATCCAGCTTTGCTTGATCTATAACGTACCTGGCACACACACACACACACACACACACACACACACACACACACACACACAGAAGGTATTTGCAGGTTAAAGCTGACAACATGGGGGATTAAGTTACTACGACGTGTGCAATATCGACCAAATATAATAATAATAATAATAATAATAATAATAATAATAATAATAATAATAATAATAATTGGAATTTATATAGCGCCATTTCCGTTCATAAAATGTTCAAAAGCGCTGCACATCGTCATAGTTTGAGTCATAGTCAACAACGCCATATTTATTAGTGTTGTATCCTGTGTAATAACGTGTGTATCAAAGTGCATCTTGGCTTGTTCTTTAGCCCTTTAGCGATCACTCTGCGTGTTATAACCCTATGCAAATGGCCAGATTCATAAATTCAATTATTCAAATCGGGATGCCTGATAGTTAAGATATAATAGTTGATGATCTAAATATTACAAGTACATAACCCGCAATCTTCCGGCATGTTCATTCAATTTAGAAAGGTCCCATTTACATTTGCAACAGTCCGTGCTTTTCTTTGAAGAGAAGAATAGCAGTGCCCGGGGAAAACCAATGATTAACCACAAGTCTGTGGCAACGTTTACATTTGCTTTAGCCGGATTTGAACTCTTCGTAAATATCAGTATAACTTATGTGGTAACATTTAATTGCAGGGGCCTTTTGAAGACTATAATTGATTATAATAAAGATATAGGAAGAGTATTGGATGTCCATGATACACACGGAGGATACGACAAATGGGTAAAGGAATATGTGTTACGTCTTAATTTATTCAACGAGGGAAGATAAAAAGGAAGGGAACGTACATGTTTCAAATGTGTATCCGTGTGTTTATTACAAATAAATCTATCAAGTGAAGAGACAATTAGGATGGTATGTCTGTTCCTGTTATACCACAGCGTAGATCAATAAGCACATGAACATATCTTCATCATTACTTCTGGCGTAAACTTCTTATGGTATAAATTGAAAGAAAAATAGTATACATTTGTGCACACATTTTATCATGACAAAGTAAGGTATTTTACAGAACTTTCAAGAACACAATCGAACGTGCTATTAAGGTGACAAACGGGGCTACCTAATGTGATCTTTAATCTATCTATCTATCTATCTATCTATCTATCTATCTATCTATCTATCTATCTATCTATCTATCTATCTATCTATATATATATATATATATATATATATATATATATATATATATATATATATATATATATATATATATATATACATATATATATATGTATATATATATATATATATATATATATATATATATATATATATATATATATATATATATATATATATATATATATATATACATATATATATATATGAAGAGGTGGTCTGTATCAACAGGTTCCATGTGTATTTCCAACTCTGGGAATGACGCAATGGTGTTTATAGACAGCTGGTCTCTCTTACATGCGGTTCTAAACCAGATAGTCAACACCTCTTAATGGCAATGGATGGGATGGGCAGATGGTCTGTTTAACTGTTTGAGTATACATTCTCATCTCAGGGAATGTTACAATGGTCTTTCTTGACAGACTGTTCCCCAGCCATTTTTGGTTGCTACAAGTGGGACATTTTGATCATAACAGAAAAAACGAGAACGTGATTGCATTACTTCGCCACAATGCTTTGCTGGGGTTTAAGGTGATGGGTACCATTGCAAGCCAGTTAAAAGCCCTGTCCCAAAACACACCTCAAAGCAGCATAATCCTATAACTAGGTGTATCTCCAGGTTCCTCAGTGTTATCAGGTAGAGGATATCATCACCACCTGTCATTATTCAATCCATATTCTGTTTTATTTCAAAATTTACAACTTTTTTTTCAAATGACATATTCTCATTAATTACGCAGGTGATAGTTACTGCAAGTTCAGAGTTACTTTAGGGATATCATAGACTATGCCCAATAAATAGTTTGTTTTTTTTCCTGCTGAAGATTTTTACAGGCCATAACGTTGAAAATTTTAGTAAGAAATCTCCACACCAACTTTACTTGGTAACCTCACATGCTCATAGCTAGCACCTATTTATAGCATCCTGACCACAAGCCATTGTCTTGAGATCGTCGAGGTGTATCTTTGTGCAACTTTCTTTTGTTTCCAGTGCTCAGAAGTGATCAGCGAGGTATGTCCACTACTATCAAAGGGGTGTCCATGCCTCCACACACGAGATATCTCACTAAAATTTTCAAAATCTTTAGCAGTAAAAGATTTAAAAAATACTTCTTATTGGGCATAGTCAATGATATCCCTAAGGTAACTGTGAACCTGTCGTGACCATCACCTGCGTAAGTAATGAGATTATGTCATTTGAGTGAAAAGTTGTAAATATTGAAATGAATTAGAATATGGGTTGACTACAGACGTCTGACTATGATATTCTCTCCCTGATAACACTCGGGAACCTGTAGATACACCGGCATTTGTCCTAGGAGGAAATTGTATCGCATCTGTATATACTATGATGAAGATAAAGGTGTAATAGCCTAACACAGTAGGCAAAAGAAGCACAGCCATTTAGGCGCATTTCTTCATTTAACAAAATTGAAGCAATTACATTTTTCACGAAAAATTATATCCATAACATTACAAGCAAGTATCATTTAAATGCTTTTGAGAACTTATTCTTAGTTACCAAGTAATTGGCCAAACTAAAATAGAACCAGATACTACTTTAGAGGAACTCCCAAGCATTGTTGGGCTTAGGTTAGAGATATACCCCAAACCTTGGTCTTTTTTAAATTGAATTTCGGAAAACTGATATAACCGAAAAGAACGTCTCAGTTTCATAGTTCATGGATAATGATAAACATATCAATAAAGGGGTATATTTTGATTTGATGTGGCACCGATTAGACCGATAACAAATCAGCACTTGTTTGTTTTTTTGGCTAAATGTCTAGACGCACTCGTTACTTGAACACAAGACTGCATCATCTGATCATTCATGTGTTTGATCAGATCTAAGATCCAAGGTCCTATACTGGTACCTGCTAGATAAATCTTTTTAAAGCATTTTAAATGTCCCTGTAAGCCTTAATATTGATTATAGACACGTGGTTTAAACATCAAACCTTTAGGTCCTGTCATAATCCAGGTACTTGCACCTGTGACACGACCCTGGACCCAGAGAGTTTTTTGTACCAGTCACGTTCCAAAACAATGGCTTTAAAGACAATATCGTTATTCAACCTCAGCCAAAAGAATGAGATGCAAATCATCGTCAATTGTATTGTATTGTATATTTATTGACTGTACTAAAAATGGTACAAAATTATACGGTATACAATATATTGGTCAAAATGTTTTAACTCGAAATATTCTATATGGTCAAAGCCGAGAGCTGGGTCGTCTGGAAAATATTTTACATAGAGAATAAAAACAATAATAAGACTCATTCTACTTTATTCATTTCGGCTTGTAATGAACTAAAGGGTTGCCTTACGATTTATCAGGAGATGCACACAGGATCAGATAGTGGTTAGAGGGGTTATAAAGGACACATGAGATATTCTAGAAAGAGAGATAGGTTACAAAGACATTATCTCTGCTTTTACATCTTATTGTGTTATGATATAAACTGGATACCAAGTATATGTATGCCTTTCATCACCTTAAAGCCCTGGTCACATAAGGCATCCGTCCGCCGTGCGGTCTGTTTGCGATCTGTTTACGACCGAAAACCGTGGGGATCGCAGCATCGCCTTGCGGGTGCCTCAGTCGGCACTATAACCGTAGTCTTCTGTATCTCTATGTCTGCTGTATTTAGGCTATAGGTGTTATGTATTAAACGACGGTCATGCATGTAGTTGACTCCCTGGAAAATAATCAAAAAACTTCTTAAAAATAAAAAAGATCTTATTGTATTAATCAACTGAGTGTGTGAGCACTAGATACATGCAATTTAAGGTAATGCATATTACACTCGCTTTTAACAATTTGTTAAAGCAGGGAAAATTTGAATCAATGAAAATTGTGAATTTTATGAAATAAAATGTAAGAAAATGTTTAAATTAAGTATGTACTTTGTATTCGCTCTAATGTCGTCGGACTACAATGGAATTCGATATCAACACTTCATCGTGTTATTTGTCATTTGTTTTTGTTTATCACCGAGGTATTGTCATTGCTGTCACAAAAAAGGCCTAACACAAATGAATGATAGCAAGTAAGATACAGTATATGATGATGACATGGCCATCACGTACTTGACACCCTTTGTATAACTGAATCACCTGATAAAAGCGGGTGCCTCTTCAGTTTTGGACCCCATTTGATAACATCTAGCATTAGTCTACTGAACAGTTGGGTGCCTCTTCAGTTCTGAACCCTACTTGATAATATTTGTTTGGCGATCTGTCAATTGGTGACCTATATCAAAAGAGAAGGTTGCACCAACAGCATTTTCTGTTTGCTCGGTACAGATTCGCATTTATCTCAAAACCTAGTATATTCATTAACTAAAAGAAACACACTTCTGAAGGCGGTGTTATGAAAGAGATACAGGCACATGTATAATTAGGCTTTCTTTTACCATCGCTATTTTGGCAATGTTGAGACTTAATCGTGATTGCAAAATATTAAGGTAAGATATTGAGAATAGCAGTCGAAATTGAAAATATCCTTAAAGACAAAAAAGTAAAATTAAGAAATCACTGCTATGTTGCACAGTTGGACTGTTTGCCTACTGTGCCTGCTGAGTTTGCAGATGGTTTAGCTAATTTGTTTGAAATAAAAAACAAAAGCGATTCAGACATATGGTATGCCCACAGTCACTGGTGGAGGTATTTTCCATTGTGTTTTTAATTTAATTAATTTTAATTTTAATTGTGCTTAGATGTGTTTATGTAGACAACACAGGAGGATGGCATAGATGAGAGAGAGAAGGATGGGTATGACTCCTGCACCAGTCGATCGTGCGTCTGCCAGTGCCTAGTTGTACAAACACCCATGGATAACTTGTCAACAAATAAGCAAAGCACATCATAGCCCACATAGCTTGCAAATGAAAGCTACGTTCAGTTGTAAGGTCATTTATGCATCTATGGCCAGGAAACCGGATGGCAACTGGGCGTGCGGTCGTGTATTATGTCTGGTCTGCCAAGGCATCTAGTGTAATAATTACATGTTTGCACTGTATGTATAATATGGATGGTAATCTTAGATCTAGAACATAGGATAGGACAAGGATCCGATGACGTTGTCTCAAGAAATGTTGGCTTGGCCGTACGATGTGTTGCTTCTTTATTGTGGATCATATTGGTGGTAACAATAGGCTAGGGTGAATATGCACCTTGTCTTGAAATAAACTGTCACCAGATGATTGCTAGGCGAGATTTGATGATGATTCTGATTACACTGGGTATTTGCACCTACAATTTCGTTTGTTTGGTGTTAGTATAGCCTTCCTGATAACGAACCAACTTCAACGTGATGTAGGCATACTGTTTTAACCTCATTTCAATCTTTTAAGAATGTCGTGAGTTTTCTCATAGTTACTAGGTGACAATTTTACAACCGATGTGTTAATTTCTATGTATTTTCCTTCAATAAAAACTTTTAGGTTTTGCGGTCTTTAAGTTATTGCAACCACGTTTTTACTTATTTCATCGGAATGAGCTACACTCAAAACCCTTAACTGTCATATTATAGAAAAGTTACAAATGTGTCCGTCATTTTCAAAGGAATGGCGCCTGTACCGATCATAAACTTTGTCAAACGTAGAACATATACATGGGTTTGGAACTTTGGATGTATTGAATTTTGCCATATACGTGGTGGGCAGGCAGCATTCGGTGGCAACGTGTTAGACTACACGGCTATCAGGGCAAGCCCCAATATATGGGTCTTAAATCTGGGAAGCGAAGAAGTAGAAAAAACTTTAGGAAGGAGATCAATTTTTTAAGGGCAACTGTTGGATGCACATCCTTGGCTAAGCATACATACCTTACGGAACATATATTTGTAAATCATCTATTGAGATTAAATTATTTTATCTTCAGTCCCAGTCTGAATCTAGCGATGAATTGGCCACTTTTTACTACTGGACTGTACTGAGATCCTGTACTTTGAAAACAAAATCATTCCTATTATTTATGTGCATTGCTTTTATTTTTATTATTTTTTTTAATTTCCGTTCTCCAATCCACACTCCGGTTTTATTATTTATGTGCATTGCTATCTGGTCTGTATAAGTTTGCAGATTGACCTTGCCATCACACCGACACAAACCTGCACCTAGATTGGGATCATGTGACCTACTACCTCTCACTGATTGTTATCTGGCGTGCGGGTGCCTCTTCAGAATTGGACCCGCTAAGAATCAAAATAGAACCTGTTGTGTGATCTATAGGTTATACTAGTACACTAATCAACAAGTTAAATGTTACATGGGTTCGGGAATGTCTATGTGTGTCGGTCAATTTCTGAAGAGGCACTCATAAACACTTGATAGGTCAATAAACAGGGAGCTATTTGATTTCTTTGACAAAATATCTCAAGAAAAAATGAGAAACGTATTATTGCCGGGCGTACTCTAGCAAACAAAACATTACCTAACTAAATAACCATTTACTTTAGAATTAATGCAATTGTATACGGAGTGCTTCGTATTTGATTAGTTACTGAATGTGGTCTCTGTAGAAGTTATAAAGATTTTCTAAATCAGTTGGCACTGAGGATACCGTTGCAGAATGAAGGAAGGAATGCGTGGGGTTTTACTTTACTTTAAACAGACCCCGAACCGAGAAGAAATTCCCTACTCTTTACGAATATTTTCAAAGGGGCGTTCAGTTGAAGAAGGACCATAAACAGCCCTCCACAACGCCGCACATTTATATAGGAACCAGGCCAACCCACTCCGGGATCAAGCCGAGACTCGAGCCTGGGAGCAAAGCCTTGTAACCACTAGGCCACGGCAAATCCCCTGTTTCCACTTTATGCATCATCATCCTACATGACCTTCTAATTCCTGGAGTGGGTGTGGTTTAATATAGCTGCTTCGCACATAATGTGAGACTAAATACTAATGGCCACATTCGTTGTTAATGTACATGAATCATTTGAGCGTATACAGGTACATTATATTTACGTGCAAGTCAACACGCTTCCACTCGTAACGTAGCATTCACCTTTTTATTTCAGAAGTTGGGGGTTCAATTCTTGTCTGACTAGCAATGAGCCATCAGACGTAAGCCTGCTTGTTGGCAAGTCTTCAGTGAACTTCGTGTGCAGATGTTTCATTAAGGCAGCATTTATTCTTGCGTTCATGTACATCTGGAGTGCGAATTTATATCTCAATCTTGAACACAACATATCAGAAAAAATGAAAAATAAATGAGTAAATGTGGATCGAATTTGAGGCACTAAATAGTCCAACACGAACAACAATTGTCAGTGAATTTTCTTTCAAAATATTGCTAGAATATCAAAGTATTTGATAAATTGTCAGGCCATTTGTACGCCAAGGTGGTAAAGGGGTTTAAGACTTTCAAACATAACTTGGTGGATTTTAATAAGTGTTGGATGCATTTGGAGAATCAAAACTTACTCAATGGCTCAGAACCTATTGAATATGGCCTACAGGTGTACTCCCTTTAATTGTTACAAGGTAACCCAAGAGGTGTGATTAAAAGAAAGGCAGTGTTTGGAACAGCCCTCCAGTCAGGTAATGGTTTTATTGAATGATGAAAAATGGAAAGACATCACTCAAACAATATGTCATAGCAAAACAAAATTTACTTATACCAATAAACTAAATGAACAAATTTCAATAACCAATATTGGATAATCAGCCACTCTTCTCCATGTATAAATGTAAGTGTCCACGGGCAATGTATGTATTACCAGCTTACTTTCTTCGAATAGCAATGCATGTACAGAAGTTAAGCTATACGTTCAAAAGCTACATGAATGTTGACTGGCTTCGACATCTTTCAGAGTGAAATATAAAAGCATTGTCTTGCCACTAGATTTTAGGTACTCGCCTCACCTGGCTATAATTTAATACAGAATCAACCATCCTCAGGTATTGCAGTTTACTTTTTCATCTAGTCCTGTATGTCTTGAGAATCATTACTATCACTCTTAAAATTCACAAAATGAATGTTGTATTGTAGACTTGATCCACTGTCACTGTAATCTGCCCTGGCCTGACCTCCATTTTGAGATTAACAGTTGACCTGTACTGACAATTGGGCAAAAATTCATATGTGATAATACTAGACAAAACGGTATTTGCATTGAAATGACCTGATTGGGTACTACTATTTTAGTCACACCCTAATGCGTATACATTTATCATCTTCCACAGCAGAATAATCCCAGACTACCACGATTTAATTTTCATTTTGTGGTGATGGTGATACTATATTTCTTCGTTATATTCATTTCACAGAAGTTTGAAGTTTGCTTATGACGGCCAAACGCAGTTATGCCTAAAGCAGCCAAGAAAGGCCTGGCAAATATGTCTATGACAAAAACATATTTTGTAAAATATTCAAAAGATACCTATTCCTAATGATTAAATCTTAAGTTATATAACATATATTTTGTGAATGAATCAACCAACGCTGAATTCGGAATTTCAATTCTCATCACCTTTTCTGCCACATCACGGTCCAATCATATCTTGTTATAGGTGGTGGGCACAGGAGTGATTAGTCATTACCAAAGGTATCATAGATATTCATTTCTGAAATGTCCTATTGGTGTAAATGAGTCAAGTGATGTTCCCCTATAGCAAT
Source organism: Maea johnstoni (assembly GCA_963942565.1). NCBI lineage: Eukaryota > Metazoa > Annelida > Polychaeta > Spionida > Magelonidae > Maea > Maea johnstoni. The sequence continues at coordinate 2,136,745 of OZ012691.1, read as the reverse complement.
CAATCTAATATTCTAGCCAAACGTAAACTTTATATCAGAACTGTATAAATTGCCCATGCTTAGAACTTGACTTTTCCGGGAATATATTTATCAATGAGTTTCTGGTAATAGGGAATCAGGTTCTTGACGTCTGGTAGAACTTCGCACTTTGTATAAAGGTCGAATTTGCTGAAAAAGAGAAAAAGGTTTTAACAATAACAAATGTCGAATCCATGCAGTGTTATCAAAGGAGGGATATGAGAACATTTTGCCTCAGAATGAAATATATCTTGTAGGTGATTGTGAGGAGGTCACATACACATGTATCGTTGGCAGCTGCGAAAACTCCTAGACGAGTCCAATATCTCTCCTGATAGGGGATGGCAGGACATCTTAAAGATGATACATCGCAAACAAAAAGTAAGAAGAGACTTTACGTTAGCCGTTGGTTTTCTGTGGATACTCCGGTTACATTTGTATATTGGCTATTTGGAATTCAGTCTATATATCACAGGAAAAGTCATGATAAATGAAACTGCGATTCCGAAACCTATTGCTAAAGGAGGTTCTGAATGGTCCGTTTGGGCAACATACATTTTCCTGCTCGAATGGTAAATTCTGGATAGATTGCTAAATGGCTTACTTGAATTCCAGGATCCATTTCATCATTTCCCTGTCTTTGTGGTTACAGAGGTACATGTAGTCGCCGCTAGTATGCCACGGGTAGAAGGAATGGTATCGCACCATGGCCAGACCTTCCTCAGGAAGCGTGCATTCCTTGTGGTTCAGTAGAACCAGGTACATATACTCTGCAAAGTAATAAACATAATATCATCAAGTAGGATATAACACAAATAAAGGAGCGCACATAGCTTATGGTATTTGATCAGTGGTTAATAATATGTCTCATTCTATAGAATGTTGATATATTTGTTTTTTGTTTGTTTTTTGACTCGTGTCAGCATTGTAGCTCACAAGCAACTCGTACCACTGCTGGTTAGAAATACTGACAAACTCGGTTTTCCTACTTACATCTCAGTTCACTTATAGTCCCTTAAGCCTAGTGGTATACATCTACAACATCACGTTGCTAGATGTACGTTTTGTTCCGTGTCGGCCTTGTATCATTCAAGCAAACCGTAACACTTCAGTTTGGAAAATCCTAACAAACTCTGTTTACCTTTTGCCTTTATCTTATTTTACGTATTAGAGTATCCCTAAAAGATAGTGGTATTCATGATCAGATACTAACCGTCGTGTCCCCAAGACATAGTGACATTATCAAGGCCTGTGTTTTCTTCGTACATACCAAACTTGGTGCTAAAGAAAGAACCAGATGAAATCAAAACATAGGGAGCCATAGTAATGAAGATGATAATGATAATAACAATATAGTAATGATTATGATGAGGATAACTATGAGGAAAATGGTAATACTAATGACGACGATAATGATATTGAAAATGATAATAATAATAATGATAATGATAATAATAATAATAATGATAATAATCATAATAATAATAATAATAATAATAATAATAATAATAATAATAATAATATTAATAATGTTAATAATAATAATAATAATAATAATAATAATAATAATAATAATAATAATAATAATAATAATATTAATAATAATAATGATAATGATATACATGTAGCTATACAATTTGAGGAAAAGAATACAAAATGAGTAGCTACTGGAGCTACTGAAATATATGAAACAAAAAGTTACCGTTATTGAATATCTCAAATCTCAAATTGTAATAAGCATAACCATAATCAAAACATAGGAAAACACAAATATGGTCACTTTCGTAATTAAAATGACTTTCGACAGCCCCAGAGAGATGAGTCGAACTGCTACATTGTCGAGAAAAAATGATGAGTTTGACATAGCAATTCGACATATTTCTGTCCGTTAAGGAGACACTTTCATATTTAATCAATTTCGTTGTCTATGCGTAATGATTCTTACGTAAGTTCGTGTGATTCAACAGAAAATCCATATACATCTTTTATAAGATATATACTGGATGAGTTGTATCTGGATTTTTATTGAAGCTTTTCCTACCGAAAACAATCTCATCAGAGGGCTGGCACCCGAGAGGATATGTATCACCACAAACTGCATACTGGAAATAACGATGATTGCTTTAGACTTTATAAACCGTATCAACAAACACGCGTGCGGGTCAGGTGTGTGTGTGTGTGTGTGTGTGTGTACGTTGTGGGAGTTGTGAGATCATCTCCAAAACTAAAATGA
>OZ012691.1:2126994-2129494 GCA_963942565.1 Maea johnstoni | reverse complement strand
CCCCCCGTCGCCAATGGTCGCCAGTACGTTGCCAGCAAGATTTCGGCTAGTGTAAATTGGGCTTAAGGCCTATCACTGCTTAATAGCGTATGTTAACAGGATGAGGTATAAACAACTGGATGTGTTACCTAGGAGACAGCTGTCTACATTTCACATTGTATGGGATATCAGTGGAACTTTGAAAAGCCATTGTGTCATTTCTAACTACTTTCTGCGATAAAGGCTTACCAGGAGGGATAACGATGCATTGAACAATGCGTAATATATCAAACGAGAAACAGATAGGATACTTCATTTATCACAACAGGTTTTGTACTTCTGCTTGTAATAATGAATCCATATATCACATTGGATATGGCAGAAGCTTTTCTATGTTATTGTAATTATAGCATTCATGTGTACCTATCATATGCGTTATGCGTTAAATTCATATTAAACAGGTAGTAGATATTCTGCATGTACCTGCTTAATTGTATATTTCTTCATAGCCAGTACTACTCTTCCTCCAGTCAATAATGCAAACATAGTCCAATCTATAAAAACTAACTCTTACAGGATAACGTTTAAGGCATGCACAAATAAGCAATGTGGCAAGATCCTTATTAATTTAAAGACATATTACCATTAAAGAACATTAAGAATTGATTTATTTCTTTTGCACACATTATTTGTTTTAAGCCTTTTCTACTTTGACTTTCTCAAAACTGCTTTTGATTTCATTGAAACTGTGAAATTGTATAATGACCCCTGACATATCTATAAAAGCATCATAACACGCAAGAACTCATGTAGCAAGTGTACAAGCAATGAAAAACTGAAAATGCACTAGATACTTCTGAGAAAAGACGTGTCTGCATTTCCATTGTGTAATGCCATTATATCTTTTCTGAAATAACTATCTTGGAAAAGGCTAAGCAAGAGCAATTTCAAACCAAATGATGTGTAATATAACAATGGATGGGTGTTTTTATCATGATGATAGGTTTTGTAGTTCAACTTGTTATTATCACTACATGTATTGCTATACATATATAAGAAGTATTTTTTCTACCACTATGGGGCTGAAATACCCATTGAAGAAATTCTATTCCCAACGGCCATTCCCAATGGCCATTTGGAATGATTTTATTACCATATTTGTTAAAGATTGCCAAATATGGAACAATGCACCACGTTCGTTGCTTAGCAACGTGACCTAGAAATGCCAGGCACGTGCTTAGGCACGCTCATTATATTTGAAGCTTCCCCGATTATTTACCGTTTATTTATCTATGGGACGTGGCAGAAATAGGTTCTTGAACGTGTGTGCTAGAGTATGATATTTCTTGCACTCGGGGACAGAATTTTCCATGAAAATTCTGTCCTCTCGTGTAATAAATATCATTCTCTAGCACCACGCGTCCAAGAACCTCTATGTATTTTTACTGTGATTAAAACATTCTTGTAAACATATCATATGTCATAAGTACTAATTGCTTATCGAGCCTTTGTTACTACTTTCTAAGGCTTACCATTGCATTCTGCTTAATGACGTATTCTTCCATAACAACGTGCTTTGCCTTTCGTCCATTGTGCATCCTTAGCACAATCCTCTTTGACTGTCTTCCCAATTTAAAAGTAAATATTAGTGATTATCCGAACGACCAGTCTGTGTGTGTGTGTGTGTGTGTGTGTGTGTGTGTGTGTGTGTGTGTAGGCCTAATAACTTTTAAAAGAAATGCTCATATAAATAGAATGGAGCTATGATTATAATTCAAAAATCAGAAACTTTAATGGACCACGTCCTAACACTGTATGGAGGCGCTTTTGTGAAAACGAAACAAAGTATATTACTGTTCAATCTTAGCCGAGCAATTGTGAAAACAATGCTTATAAAATTTGGATGGAGCAAAGATTAGAAATCAGAAAATCTAAACCTTGATGTTCCCCGGTCCACAACTGGGGAGAGGCTCTCCATTTGAAAATGCTATGCATGCTTTTTCAGTATTTTACCTCACTCATCTTTCCCCATATTAGGAGGGTACTTTTGCAAATTCAATATGTTCCTTATCAGCAAAGGTTACAAGAATTGAGACATTTTTTCTTCCCCCTTTCCTTTGTTTTGATCTGTTCTACCTGATTTCCAAAGTGTGTTGGTCAATTATCAATAATTGAACAAGGGAGCTTCAATTGAAGACTCTATGTAAATACAAATTATATACTGTATTAGTTTGAAAAGAGAAGAGAAATGACAATCCCGTCCTCACATACTTATTTTCCCTTCAGAACCCGTACACATCAAAACTCTGTTTATGGAATTCCACATTCAAAACACTAGTGATGGTATGGCAAAAATTGCTAGTCCAACAGTGAAAACCCAACTAAGATTAGCAGGCAAGGGGCTTTCTGCTGTTTTCTGTTTGTTCTTTTCACTTGAGTTTCTTTCAATTAATAACTATAAATATTGCCATGGATATGATTGTATGTTTAGCATTTATATAGTAATTGTAACACTCATGTC
>OZ012691.1:2061994-2121994 GCA_963942565.1 Maea johnstoni | reverse complement strand
ACTTCTTATCTGCGCTATCAGCATTACACAGTCTAGCATGCAACAAGAAGTAAAGAAAATACTATTTAAAATAAAGAATACTCACTGGTGTTCAAGAAATTGCGTACAGCAGTCAGTTCTGATTCTGTTTCTGGACAGAACAGCATGGCTCCCTTTGTTTCACAATCAGCCTTGGCCTGCTCCCAGGTCAGTGTGTTGGAGGAGAGGTGGTAACAGGAATTACTCCCAGGGTGCATGAAAAAACCATCTCCACCTGCAACAGAATCATTGCAACAAACTATGAAAGCTAGGAATTATTTCAATATACACTCTAATTCAAACAGAGGTTAGTGAAGCTTTTTAAAACGCCTTTTGGATAATTCTTTTATCCATTAACTTGGTAAAAAGCAAGCTATGTATCAGAAATATTAACATATTATCAAACATATTTGTAACAGAGTACTTGATTTTTCTGATTCCAAAGTATACGTTGACATATAAAGCAAAATTCCCTCACATCACACGAAGTAACGGTCAGGTTTTCATGATTATTTATGCCTGAGCAACATGACATCATAATCAAATCAAGGTTGTGCTTCAGTTTGAAAAATTTACTCTCACAAAATTCTAACACATTCCAGTTTAAGACATTCACTATTAAGAGTTCCTCTAGACGTTGTCATCTGAGTTTATGTCACGTTTGATAACATTGATAATTTTGATACTTTGTTTCCTTATCCAAGGATGACCATATCACTATTGGTGCTTTCTGAAATCCTTCTTGATAAGAAAGGAATGTTCAAGAGTTATTTACTCTTGGGATACTATTCCAAGTTTTGTGGATACTAGTATTGATATTCTATATACCACTGGCAAGTGTATTTATGAATTTGAATGTCAATAGTTGACAAAGATGCATGTTGTTCGGCCAGGAATGAAATCAAGATTTAGTCAAAATGTAGACAATGATGCACACAGACATTTGATACACTTACTAAAACGACTGTTATATAATCGAGACTGCAGATTCTTTAGTTGCAAGATTAATCACAGACATACTTAGAATATTCCTGGTTATACTCACAGTATACCTTACAGTTGGTTCCATAGTAACCTGGACTACATGTACAGTTGTTTCTTCCAGAAGACTGGCGTGAAGGACCTACACAGCCAGGTGTCAACTGAAATATATACAAAGGTACTGGTTTTAACGTAGTCTCTTTGTGAAATTGTTAGGGCTGTGATAGCCGTTTTTATGTTGACGTCAGAAATTAATTAATTGAAGTTGAGGGAGTCCAGTCTCCAATCTATCCACCTGAGTTTGATTGATTTACGTTTCTTTTCCGAATCAGATAGTAATAGAACATTGAAATAATTCCTATTTCATTTTATAAATGAGATGAATTATTAGGTCTTACTTTATAAAATGAATATTCAAATAATTATTTTTCTGACTATTTTAGGACTGCAGCAAACTAAAAGCCTTCCTCGACAACTGACAGGCAGCCCTAGGAGATATTACGGCTTGTAGGTATTCATGTTTGACAGAATCTATAAGGTTAAATGCATTTTAAGATTGGAAAACTCGCATGAGAAAAAAACAGGTATTTTATTGATTTCTCCTTTATAACATTTCAAAGACGCCGCCTGGAGCATGCGTGATGCCTTCACACAACCATCCTTATCAATACAACATTGTTATGGGGATTAAGTATAGCCCGGAAGGAAGGAAGGAAGGAATTGGGTTTTACGTCGCTTTTAACAGCTTAGGTCATATCGCGACGAGATAGAACACCGGAACCAGGAAGAATTTCCTTACTCTTCACAAATAGTTCCAAGGGGTCTTTCAGTTGCATAAGGACCATAGACAGTACTCTATAACGCCACATATTTATATAGTGACCAGGTCAACCCGGTTGGGGATCCAGCAGAGACTCGAACCTGCGAACTCACGCTTGGGAGCCGGACATCGTAACCACTAGGCCACGGCAGATCCCTTAAGTATGGCCCGGAGGGCCGTGTGTCCAATTATGCTGAGGAGCTGATGTCAACCCGTTCAAGCAGCAGAGCAGAGTATTCTCATATAGCAACCGCTATTCCATATAACCTATAATGTTGGTGGTCAAGGTTGATTCGCACCCGGATGCAAGCGGGTGAGGCCACCCGTTTTTTTGACCTTTGACCTTTACAAGTATATGTCACAAATATATGTCATACAGGCTTTGAAATGAGGAAGTTAAGATATAGAGACCATGAAACAATAGGCACGGATAAGACACAAGTAAAAAAATCATTTAGGGTATTCCTTATATGGGAAACAATGTTCAATCAAATAGCTTTAAACTGAGGTGACCTTGACCATTCATGAGATCTGCCTCTTTCTGAATTTCAAGTTTGGTGCCTGTGGTCAAACTGGGTCAAGCTCTGTTCAACATTCAAACAATCAGCAATCCCAAGACTAGTGCTCTGGTCACAATACCCTATATCTAACATATATGGAATACTAATTCATTTCATTTCAATTTCTTATCATGCTATAATAGTGATTAAGTATGTCCCGCCGGGCCGTGTGGCGAATAAAGCTTTGTCGTTGATGTCAACCCATTCTCGGCGCTCTGCTCCTTGAACGGGCTGACATCAGCTCCTCAGCCTTATTGGACACACGGCCCTCGGGCCATACTTAATCCCTATAACATATCATCAAAATGATCTACATTCATAACTTGCATAACACTGAAATCCCTTTACTACATCGATTTCAATAAACATGGTCCTTGTATACATCGAAAGGTTTATGTGAGATTGACTATTTTCACCGATACCAACAATGACTTAGATTTTAGCAAATCCAAACCCAAGCTTGCTGATATACCTGTGATATCCGCTGGGCCAACAGGCATGGAAGAGCATTAATTCCTCCGCTATAAAGCTGCATTTGTATGTGGAAGGATTGATCAATCAATCGTTTTTCGTCACATTTCTGCCATTTTAGGCCAAATAGTAACTTGCCAGTATAAACTGATGGTAGAAACAGGAGTACCTGGCGAAAATCATCAACTAACTCCAAACCACTGACAATTTCTTTCACATGCTCCAGCCAGTATTTAAACCCATGCAGTGGTTAGAGACGGAAAGCAGTCAGTGACAATGCATTAGACCCCACGGCTATTAGGAAAGGCCCCATCAATAAATAAACCACCAGCCTTTTCCATTATGAAAGATTCACGTGTATGATAGCGCAAATAAATCTCTGGTTGTAGTTTAGCTCCGAATTTTTCTCTGGGAACGGACTGGTTAACATATCATTAACGTCATTCAGAAGGAGTAGCAATACTTACCACTGTGAAATATTGGGAATCTGCCTCGTTTGTCAGCAAATTGCAGTTCGTTTCCATACCAGTAGACAACTGACAAAGTCCACTGCGACGATTATAAGTAAATGAGTTGCAAGCTTCATATTTTTTGCACAGAAGTGCACATTCCGTCCTGATCATGTCTATTGTGACGGTTCCAATGCGATTCTGTCTGTAAGCCTTGTTCGCTTCACAGGGTGACTTAAAAAGGAAATTGGCCACAGCAAATTCACAGTAAACCATCATGAAGAGAATAAGAGCATTACATGCAAGTGGCATTGCAATACATTCAACTGATATCTGTCCTCGCTTCATTGCTATCTGACTTAAATCTCTTAACAGTGTATGCAAATTAAACCTGGTGTCTAAATGGTGGTCAAACACTTTTGTTACTAAACTCTGGATGGATTGTCCAACAACACAAACATCGATGAAAATCACTAACTATCTATGAGTATTAAGACAGCTATGTATAATATTTATCTATGATCCTTAGACTTGTTGTGTAAGTATGCACATGCGCACAACTACTGCACCATAGCATTTGTTTATCAGGTATCCTTGGTAACATGTAAAGAAATATACCATGCATGCTGCCATTCAAGAATATGCCACACCCTCCACATATATTTTACAAATATGCACATGCGCATAAGCATTTACAGTTGTGTTATCTATCGATATCCTCAGGAAATGTAATGCGCTGAGCTATTCCACATGTTGGTAAGGAGATCATGCTACCATTCTAAAATGCACATGCGCACAACCATTTTGCAAGAGAGTATAAATGTTTATGACGAGACCAATGGCACGTAGAGAAATATCAAGATAAAGATATGTATTCGCTAGTCAAGAGCTTCCGTAATCCTTTTTGTATGAAACAGCACAGCTCAGCAATGATTTTCGTTATATTTAAGTTAAATTCTAACTAATCAGTTTAGGTGCTGGAATAAACTAGAGAACCTCGGGAAGACCACCGTCTAACCTGAAGCTACAGAAAACCTTTTCACATGCCCTACATGAGTTCAACCCAGGCAGTGATAGGTTTCTAACAGATGACCAATGGTAACACCCATTCACAATGGCATCCCTCTTTTCTTGGCGTCCCTCACACATCAGTATTATTGTTAATATCGATATGTGAATGCTTGAATTACAAATACTTTTACTTAATAATAATCATTCTTTTTATTACACGGTAATTCTTTGAAACATCTTTTTATGTCAGTTTATTAAGTTTCAACTATGGTGGTATTGATCATTTCTAAACCCTTATAGTAAATGAGACATGCGCCACAATAATTTTGTAAATATTTCGAAAGCTTTTCTAAAGGAGATTTCAGAATACCGCGCATGTATTTGAGTTTAAACTTGCCCTTAGTAGGTAGTTGGGCTCGTGCAACTACATGATGGTGCCATCTGGTGGCAATTAGCTAAACTAAAAAAATGCTAAAAATTGTCATTCCCTTGTCAGAGAGTAAATATTTAGCTTTGATTGGCCTATAACCTTCGCACATAGAGAGAAGATTTTAATAACTATATGATGATGCCATCTGGTGGCAATTAGCCAGACTAAAAAACTGCGAAAAACTTTCACTCCATTGTCAGAGAGAAAATATTTAGCTTTACTTGACCTGAAGCGTACATTCGCACATAGAGAGAAGATATTTGCATGTTTAAGCTGACAACATGGGGGATTAAGTTACTACGATGTGTTAAATGTCGACCAAGTATGTATTTGTGTTGAATCTTGTGTAATAACGCGTGTATAAAATTACATCTTGGCTTGTTTTCCACTTATTCGGCGCACATATTTGATGTTATAGCCCTTTGCAAATGGCCAGGTTTATAAAATGAGGTATTCAAATCGAAACGCCTGATAATTTGAACAATACTTGATGATCTAAATATAACAAGTAAATAACTTGTAATTTTGTATCTTTTCGGCATGTTTACTCAACTTAGAAAGGTCCCATTGACATATCCATCTTTTCGTGCTTTTCCTATTTGAGAAAATTAGCAGTACAGGGGAAAACCAGAGATTAATCATAAGTCAATGGCAGCGTTCTTAAAATAAAAGTATATCTTTAGCCGGATTTGAACTCGGGACGTGTCATTTGTGAGAAACAGCAACAACGAGTAACCAGCGGCAACTCCCTGGACCACCTGGATATTGGGGCATCCCACTCTTTGTAAATGTAAGTATAACTTATATTAGTCCTTGGGCCAGAGGGGGTGGTCGGTACCACTCAGAGGTACAAAATCTAACATGGATTTTTTGAAAGCCCTATCCCCCCTGGGCATATTTATCCATGATGGACCTTCTGGGATGGTAGCCCATACTGAGAAATGAGACCAATTAGACTTCGCTATGTCATATATACAAACAAATCACCAAAATAAGAAAAAAATATTAAAAATTCTTCCAAAATTATATATGACTACAAATTGACCAGGAAATCACTGTTGGAGTAAACAGAGGCCATTTTATTGGTATTTTGAAAAGGAGGTCAATAGTTCAAAATTTCACCACCAGGTGGGAAGCTATCTCAAGGGCTTGCTCTGGTCACCCAAAAGGAAGGCTCTCATTTGGCAGTCTCTCCCTACGGAAGATCCTCGCGATGAACATAGAAGGAGGGCTTCCTAAATATAGCCTTCAAAACTTAAAATAGACCGTAGTTTGCGCGATACCCGCTAGGGGCTGCACTAAATACCGGTCGTGACGTCACAGTTGGTGCATGCGCCTTCATCCTCTTCTCATTTTAGGCGTAATACCTTCATGGAAGAACAGATTCTAGGGGAGGATACAGAAGGGTGGGCAATGATCGCAGGTAAGTATTTATCATAAAAAAGAAATTACTTCTAATTTCCTGTTTTATATCTAAATTCCTACCTGCTCACATTGGAAGCAGAGTACCACCGCCTAAGAAAGCTGTGGAAGGATCTGTTCTTTATTTTCTAGACGCTGTGCCAGCCGTAACCAACACTGCTCTACTGAATCTACCCTTTGTTGCAGGGAGATCCTTGAGATAGAACTGCGCGAAGGTTTACGGCCGGCTCCAGGCTGCAGCATCCATAATTGCTTCAAATGGCATTGTGGCCCAAGTAGTGGCGACCCCTCTGGTGTCATGGGCTCTGATGCCCATGCGTTGCCTCCGCTCCTTAGGAAGGTGCGAGAACGCCCCTGCGATAGCCTCTTTTACCCAACCAACGACTGTGCTTTTGGTAGCCTTAGTATAAGGCTCCCTTGACCGAATGAAGAGGGCTTTTTCGCCCCCTCGCAAGGGCTTGGTTAATTCCAAGTACCATTTGAGGGCCCGCACAGGGCAATGCACTTTGTCGTCTGGCGAGAACTCCTTTAGGCTGAGGAGAAAAACCTCGCTAGGAGTAAACGAGACCGACTGGTTTTTGTCCAATAGGAGGGATGGGGGAAGGCGAGCTCCTCCATTTTCTCACCGCAGATGACATGCGTCTATCCTGCAAGAATGGACCCAGCTTCCCCGCCTGGCCGAGGCCAGTTGTACGAGGAAAGCTGTTTTGACAGCCACCGACCTCAATGGTGCCGTATGAATCGGCTCAAAGGGAGGACCCGCAAGGTACTTGAGTACTGTCGGAAGATCCCATGTCTCACTGAGCGTCCTTGGTCTGGCGAAAACCACGAACAAACCCTTAATAAGGGTTGACAAATCTGTGTTGGATGACACAGTTGTTCCATCCGGAAAACCTTTATGAATGGCTGCGACAGCAGACTTGTATCCTGCGATGGTAGAAGGGGCTAAGGGTTTACCCTTGTGCTCCTCCGTTCCCAGGCCATTCAAGTATTCTGCAACCTCCGCTACAGGGGCCTCAGCGGGACCCACACCTCACTCTACGCACCATCTTCGGTAGTGGAGAAGACGGGAATCATAAAGCCGGCAAGTTGACTCTCGCCTGGCCCTGGCTGCCGTCTCTGCAACTCTCTGTGAAAACCCTCGGTCAACAAAGGATTTGCGGACAGCGGCCATACAGCCAGTCTCATTCTGTTCGGTTTGGGGTAAAACATCCCCGTGACCGAGTTCTTCAGGAGGTTGTCTTTGGATGTGATCATTCGCGGAAGATCGGTCAGCATGCTGGTCAGCTGACGGAACCACGGCTGGCTGGGCCAGAACAGGGCTACCAGGAGGATCCGGGCTGACCACTGCAGCCTCAGTTTTCTCAATACCCTCGGAATGAGGTTGGTCGGCTGGTACGCATACCCGTACAGACTCTCGCATTCTGCGTCAGAACGTTTATCACGCTCGACGTCTGAGAGGGGCACACTGAGAAGAACACCGGAAGTTTGTGATTCTTCTCCGATGCGAAGAGATCCACAGTGGGGGTCGGCCAGTGCTCGAATATGAGCTATACATCTGTCTTTTGGAGGGACCACTCCGTGGGGTGGTTGTGTTTCCCCCTGGACAGGGCGTCTGCCAGGACGTTCCTGACTCCCGATATGTGGTTGGCAACCAGGTAGATCCCATGTTGCCTGCACCAGGCCCATAGGTGGGGGACTGAGTTCTACCCTCCTTGTTGATATAGGCCACTGGTGGAATTGTCTGTAAGGACATCCACAGCAGTGTCCCGCACCTGAGGCAGGAAATGCTGCAAGGTCAGCCATACTGCCTGGAGCTCGAGCCAGTTGATGTGGCCCAGGCCGACGACCACTGGCCCGAGATCACCCAGTCGCCTGGGTGACCTCCCCAGCCCTCCATGGAGGCATCCGTAACTATCGTCATAGTCAGATCCGGCCTGAGGAATGGGCAGCCTACCGTCAGGTTGGCCCGTGATGCCCACCACTCCAATTCCCAGAGCGACTCGTGGTCCGGGTATATTCGGAGGTATGGGCTGTCTGAGACCTGCGTCCACTGGCTGTGGAGCATAAGCTGGATATGACGAGTGTGAGTCACCGCCATGGGGACTAACTCGCGTAGACTGGACAGATGTCCTGAGAGCTTCTGCCAGGTCTTTGCCGGCTGAGGGCTCCGCGCTAGGAGCGAGGACACTAGACGCGACACTTTGACGATCCCTGGAAGGCTGGGAACTGTGTGGGTATTAACTGAGACTTTCCTTCGTTTACGAGGAAGCCTAGTTTGTTTACCCAAAACAGCGTGAGATTGCGCTGACGTTCCACCAAATAGGCGTCTCTTAAATCTATAGAGACTGCCCACGTCTCGGACATTGAGGAGTCCCTCAAATGTTTTGAGGTCTTTAGCCTCTGCTGGTGCGCTTCCCCTAAGCAGTCCATCACCGTACGTAATGTCTCCATCCGAAAGGGTGGGGGCTTTACGAATTTGTTGAACGCTTTCAGGTTGAGGATCAGACGCCAACTGCCTAACTCCTTGGCCACCAGGAAGATCGGGGAATAGAACCCGGGAACGTCCGTTGAGAGGGGGATTTCCCTGATCGCTCGTTTTTTCAGCATTGACTCGAGGCCTACTTCGAGGTCAGGGCGTCTTGCCTGGTTTCGAGGGATCGGAGTGAACCGGGCCTCCGTTGTTCTTGGAGGATTGCCCGTGAACTCTATCCTGTAGCCCTTGGTTACAGTCTGCAGCACAAACTGATATGACGTGACCAGGGGCCATAGGTGGGCAAATGATCCCAGTCGCCCCCCAACCGGACAAAGCTGATCATTCTGCATCAGGTTTGGGGCCTGGTGGTTTTGGGTGTTGTAAGCGAAGTAGGCGTCCTTTTTGGCGCCTCCGCCTCTACCCCTGCCACGGCCTCTACCGGCACCTCTACCTCCTCCACCGCTGTCGGACGAGGAGGAGTTCAACCTGCCAGGAATATAGATGATGAGCAAAACCTTGTTATCAACTGGATGACTGGTTCTCCGGCACCTGATGCAGTCTTAGAACTCATGTCCTGTACCTGTTTGAGGGTTTGTAAGCTTCCAAGCTGTCAGTGCCTTATGCATGGAATACCATGTACAGATGCCTGCCGGTTGCAGACATGTGACAACATGAAGTCTGAGGACAATGATTTGGAAGTTGATGATGATGACGATGATGATGACGATGATGATGATGATTGAGTCATATAAACACTCAAGGTTTGACAATGAAGGTAATTAACATTAAAGAAGCTGGTGTATCCACTAGGGTTATCCCACAAGAGGGGGTCAATCTCAAGTTGTATTAAATAGTGTGTAAAACGGTATCGTTTTACATATATGAGATGAAGTCTGGTCTTTCCTCCTTAATTTCAGGGCCATTAAAGGTCAAAATATGCTTCCTCTTTATAAGGTGTGGACTTAGTAAGCCATTTCGTACAACTTGACAGTTGAAAATTCAAATGAAGATTTTCTGTGTATTTTTTTCTCATTTTTAGCTGTTTTTAAGACATTTTCCAATATATGGTAGGGGTAGAAGGAGGAGGATATTTTTCCATATAAAGTGTTTGAAAGTCTTGAATTTGGTCTCAAATCAACAACGGGACATGTGACATGACAATTATATAAGTATAATGTCCACATCATGTGCAATTTACGTTCAGGACTGAAAAACTTCCCAATTTGAGTAGAAAATTCAAACGAAAAAATGTCCTTTTTCATAAAAAAAATGATTTTTTTTAAGAATTCTTGCATAATTATACATGCATGTGTTTCTATTGCTTGAGGTCCTAACTATTGAAAGGAATCATTCTGTTGACAATAAAGTGGTGTCTAGTCAAATTTTCGGCCAAAACTCTATACTACTTTGTGTTTTATTATTCGTCCTGCCAAACATGGAGTTCCCGGAAACAAGGCTGAAAATAACAGTATCCGCTACCATCCACAGATGTCCATCATACAAAAAATTGAAGTAGGGGACCTACCCTAATCAAAAATATACATTAAGTTTTGTACCTCTGACTGGTACCAATATGTCCAAATTTGGGGTCCTGGCCCAAGGACTATATGGTAAGAGTTACTTCCAGGTGCCTTCTGAAGACTAAAATAGATTAGAATAAATATATGGGAAGAGTACTAAATGTCCATGATACAAACGGATGATACGACAAGTGGGTAAAAGATTATATGCTACGTCTTTATTTATTCAACGAGGGAAGATAAAAGGAAGGGAACGTACAAGTGAAGAGAAAATGAAGCTTGGTATGTCTGTTCCTGTAATACAACAGCGTAGATCAATAAACACATGAACATATCTTCTACTAGAAGTCTGTTAGTAGATGCAAAACTAGTGCCTTTTCATCTCCCTAGGTATAGCGTATGAATTGACTCAAATAATGTACCTATTTAGGTAAGACCCTTCATGTGTGCAAGTTATTACATAAGGGTTTTCTTCAATCATTACATTACACTTTTTTTGCTGTCTCATCATTTTGACAAGTTACACACGTCTATCTACACACACGTCTATCTTTGCTATCTACTATACTAGCATCCCCAATCAATTCTCTCTCTCTCTCTCTCTCTCTCTCTCTCTCTCTCTCTCTCTCTCTCTCTCTCTCTCTCTCTCTCTCTCTCTCTCTCTCGCCCTCGCTCTCTGAGTGTGAATGCTTACACCAGTCCAATCTTGCCCATATCAGTTTGATACCCAATTGAGGCGTGTTGAAAGAGAGCTGGCGTGAACTGTTTATACTTAAAAAGAAGGTGTAGGAAATTTGTCCAGTATGTTGTGAGAACTCAAACCTGGTTCCTCTCTCCTTAATCAAGGGAATTATGTGTCACTCTGCCAGAGATCAGCTCACACAAATATGATGAATCGATTACTTTCATTTGGAGATAACCACGAGCCATTTTTCTTAGAAATGGACTGAACAAATATTAAAGTTTGTAAAGAGCGGTAGTTCATGGTAGAGATTATAGATGTCTGTAACGCAAATTAATGTCTCCACGTCTCATTATAGATTTCACGCTAAATCAGATGGCGTGAAGAGAGGATTGTGTACACCACTCATCCCAGGTGTGCTCGCACTTGTATCTTACCTTTCAGAACAAAGATACTTGCTGGCATTTACAAAGAGTCAACCAATACCATGTACGTAAGTGGGAAAATACTGTGAAACAGGTTTATTTCCCAGGACCTTTATTACCCAAAAAATGATGATTTCAACTTTTTCCATATTTTATTTTCGCGGTCATATGCCATATGCCTGCTCAATTGAGCTGGCAAGGCAGGCTCTGTTGTTTTGCACATTAATAGCATTTAGTATAAATTCATGGACCGGTTTGCGGAAAGGTTGATAAAATGTTCATGACGGACAGTGAGTACATGTACCACAAACGTGTACCGATATCTGGACAAGCAAGCACTTTAATCATACAGCTTTACTACTCGATCTGAGTACTTCTTCATTGTTTTTATATCTTTTTTCATAATTATCCATATATAAGTAAATTCATGTTCATACAGTTTAAACATCCATTTAATGACAAAAGAACTAGTATGCATAATTGAACAAATTCACACAATACTAGTAGTTCAGACTCTGACACATCGTCTGCAATACCATACCAACAAAAATGATATAAGATAACGTTTTTATTTTTCCTGTCTCAAACCCATTAAGCGTCCGTCCCACTGTGAAGAACACATCCAAGACCATACCAAGAAACTCTAAAAATTGAGACGTTTGCCAGTTCTTGGAAAAATTCTGCATGTTTCTTGTTGTTATTTGGATGGTCTTTGTTTGTTCTTGGTGTATTGTTGGATGTTCTTGTATGTTCTTCATATGTTCTGGAACATCCAAGAAAGTTTTGGAATGTTCTAAACTTTCTTGGATGTTCTTGTCTCACGCTTCAATGATTTTCGTTCTTAGTACAGTTGTAACACCTTCTGAACTCGTTAGTGTTACATTCTTGTCAATTCTTCGTCATTCTTGTTGATTCTTTCCTATTCTTGGTTGCATAATTATTCGTTAAGTCGGGGTTGATTCCAGGGAATGTACTAGGAATGAGCTAGGAACGAGGAAGAAAGTTCTATGCATGCATTATATCTTTAACATATTGAGGTATATCACGTGACCGCGCTCTAATATTAAGTAGCTAACCTAAAATAAACATGTCAGGCCAAGCAAGGCCGCCAAGGCAAGGGATCGTCACTTATCCTAGGAAATCCACAACTGCTAGGTTGAAACTTCTCAAGAGACAACTGACAAAGCAGGTGTTAGCGATTCAGGAGCCGGAAGATCCTAAAACAAGTGAGAGTGAGGACGAGAATGCTGGAAAAATGCGCAAAGAACTACGGCCAAAATATAAACAGCCCCTGGTACAGCTCACACGTGCACATCCATTCAATGTTTTTAGGCTATCAAACTCAGATGAGGAGTCCTATAGCAAAGCTATGACAGAATCTGAAACATCGCAGGAAGTTGTTCATCAGGTTCAGGTTTTTCTAATATCAAAGCGGCAGCAAGTAGTAGATAAGTTTCCTCTTCAAGAGCCAGCAGATATTTCATATCATCCATAGTTGAATGTGCTGTAACATCAGAGTTGTTTTGCAAATGGCGGAAGTGGAAATTAGGTCAGTATATCATGTGACTTGACAGGAAATTGACATAATGAAACAGTTGAAGTTCATTGATTTGTGTTTGTTATTTTTATTCCTAGTTTAGTCCTACAAAAGTCATCGTATATTCTTAATACAGTATTCATATGGTCTCAGTACATTCTTTGGAGTCCTACCTTTTTCTTATTTAGTCCTAATACATTCTTCACAGTTCTTGAAATCATCCTAACACTTTCTTATCATATTCTTAGACAGTCTTAATACTTTCTTCAAACAGTCGTCTCACCTTCCCAGAACAGGTTCAACAAGAACAAGTTCTTATTTTGGTTCTTTAAAGTGGGAACCTCGCATTAGGTAAATTCGGGAACATTAAGAGGCACTTAACTCTATAATTAGACATTGTCACAATGATAACCCCATTTAGGGGAAGGAGATAAATGATAAATTTAACTGCGAATGATAGCCTAAAGTGATTTGAACGTATACAATATAAGTTATCCTCCTTGTAAAAAAGGGATACGGCCTGGTATCTGTGTGAAGCCAGCCATATCGGACGAGGTCGGAGGCCGAGTGCGACACGGCTTGTTATATATACATATTATATATTACATATATATATATACATATGTATATATATATATATATATATATATATATATATATATATATATATATATATATATATATATATATATATATATATATATATATATTTATATATATATATATATATTATGAAAAAAAAATGCGAAATTTAAAAAGATTTTGGATGCGGCCGGCGAAAAAAATTCAAAATTCGGCACCCCCCCTCCCCACCAAAATTCAAAATTCGGGGGGGGGGGAGGGGGGGTAAAATAATTCAAAATTCGGCCCCTCCCCCCCCTAAAAAAATCTTCCGTTCCTCCCCCCCCACACTTTTAAATGGAACAGCCCTCATGTAATATTTTACGTAATTATTTCAGACCTATCAATCAGCATGTAGTCGACATAGGGGTAGCAAAGTTGGAAAACAGCCTCACCAACAATTACATGAATGTCTCAAAATAAACTGAAACTGAATGCTGACAAGACAGAGGTTCTAGTCATGGGTACCCCACAGATTCTGGCATAAATTTCTATTCCTAGTAATACCGTAAAAGGTGTAATAGTACCCTTGCTTAATTAATCAGTTAGTAATATGTCTGAACATATATCAGAAGTTATCAGGTCTGCAAATTATCACCGGAGAAACATTTGATAGATAAGAATATTTCTCAATACTGATACAACCAAGAGTGCCATTGTCTTAATGGTGATATCATGCCTTGACTATTATAATGGACACTGGGGAATCACTTATGAGCTACTATGCAGGCTCCAGAAAGTCCAAAACAATACAGTCAGAGTGGTTAGTGGCTCCAAAAAGTAAGATCACATTATACCAGTTCTAAAAGATCTTCACTGGCTGCCCATCAGGAAAAAGATTGGGTTCAAGATTCTGCATTTGACTTTCGAATGCATGCTAGGATGATGATGATCCCAGTAGTAGTAGTAGTAGTAGTAGTAGTAGTAGGAGTAGTAGTAGTAGTAGTAGTAGTAGTAGTAGTAGTAGTAGTAGTAGTAGTAGTAGTAGTAGTACTTGTAGTAGTAGTGGCATTATATATCATGATATTATTACTATTACAATTATCATTATTATTAGCAGTATAATCATTATTTTTTTTTCTATCAAGGATGATAATGCTTACAGTAGTAGTAGTAGTAGTAGTAGTAGTAGTAGTAGTAGTAGTAGTAGTAGTAGTAGTAGTAGTAGTAGTAGTAGCAATATTAGTAGTAGTTGTAGTAAAGTGTTTTTAGGCCTAGTTTAGGGTAATTAACAAATCTTGCTTTTTTGAATGTTTATTTTAAGAGTTCGCTTAATTGCATATAGAAATCACTAACAACTACTAACTAATCTTACCTGACTGGTACTTTAAAATATGTTTAAAGACGTTAGCTTATCTTCTGTATTTGAATTAACTGCATCCTGAAGCAAGGTGCTAGAATAGGTATCATTTATATTAACACCAAAGTTATTAAGATTATTTTGAAATTGCAGCTAACTCACATAATTGCTTCTACTATTATTGTTGTTGCAGTCATGACAATAATGATGATGCTGATAACGAGCAACTTACTAGTAGGAGTAGTGTACTGTTTTATGGACTTATTTTAGGGAATTTGTCAATTCTTTTTTTTTTGGATGTTTATTTGAAGTTTTGTGAGCTAACAGTATTGCATTCAGAAATCAATGCCAACTACAATTATATATGTTACTTGACTGGTTATTTGGAATAAGATTAAAGGTTTTAGCTTATTTTCTTTATTAGAATTAGTAAGCTTGCTTAATCACATCCTGAAATAAAATACAAAATAAAAATGTCATTCCAATTACCTTCAGTTACATTGATTATTGTGAAATTACAGCTAACTCACTTGATTACTTTTTTAAAATAAGCCCACAGGATATATCATATTACTATTAATTTAAAAGGTAAATTTAGTTTTAGTAAGATCTAGCAGCTCATCATTCATAATTCCAACATGTACTATTATTATTATTATTATTATTATTATTATTATTATTATTATTATTATTATTATCATTATGGTTGTTGTGCTGTTGTTCTTATTGTCTTAATTATCATTATTATTATCATCATCATAAATGCTATTTTGATGATGATCAATGTAGTAGTAGTAGTAGTAGTAGTAGTAGTAGTAGTAGTAGTAGTAGTAGTAGTAGTAGTAGTAGTAGAAGTAGTAATAGTAGTAGTAGTAGTAGTAGTAGTAGTAGTAGTAGTAGTAGTTGTAGTAGTAGTAGTAGTAGTAGTAGTAGTAGTAGTATAACACATGTGTGACGGGTAATTGATGCCAAACTAAACTATTATTTCATAGTGTAAACTTTTTCCAGTATTGCTGAAACTTTGAAGATCATACATGAATGTGTTGAGATTTTATAATTTAACCACTTTATATTTTACTAAAAAGTAAAATGTTTTGAAAGTTGCCATGACAACAAGAATTTAACAAAAATGGTTTCCATGGCAACATGTATATGTGTTCTGATTCATTTACTTATGGATGTTTTATGATATGTGGTATCGCTAGATAATTTCCCGAAAATTTCATACATATTGACAAAGGAATGGATAAGATGGAGGAAAAAAACGAACAGGGCTAAACTTTCTATGACATGTTCATTACAAGAATATGGCAAAGAATGACATCATGATGGGGCGGCATCCCATCATGGATAAGTCATAATTTTGTAACTGCTGAATATCACTCGCCTTTCCGTGGGTTGATTTTAATGCGGTTTAGATCATTAGAATTCTTTTTATTTGTTCACCATCTTTTGCGAAATGACATATTTGTGACAGGTTCAACTAATTTTTATGCTATCAGTCAATAGCTATTTACACATGGTTATTGCACAAATATAAAGGTCATTTCAAATTTCCAATATGATTCTGCGATGAACAAGCAAAGAATGACGTCACAGATATTATAGCGCATTGCTATGGCAATAACATGGATAGGGTTATACACTGAGAAGCTGTTTCTGTGATATAAGAGTGGTCCCGGTGAGCCAAGTGAGCCAGGACCAAATCCCTGCTTAGCAACCAATGGAAAACATGATATTTGTGTAATTTCTACAGAGTTGTGGGAATATTCGTTATCACTTAAACCTGCTATGATAGCCATTAATATTCGCCACCGAGTATTGGTAGAGATTTACATTGATAAAGCATTGGCCTTGGCAGCCTCAGCTTTGGCATCAAGCATCTACATCTGGGCTATAATTCTGCACCAGTGTCCAGCGGCGGATCTTAATCCCTATAACAAAGTCGCAAGTTTGTGGCTGCATTTGAAGGAGAATGCAGAATTATATTGGTATAAGTGTGGTAATCTTCCCTCGGCATTGCTCTTTCCTCCACATTCATGACATTTAAAGAATACCGAAACATGATAGCTGGTAATAGCGCCGTTTGAAAACACTAGGCATGTTTATTTTCATTTTCTTACCCCAAATACCTTCCACCCTGCTCTGAGGGTACTTTTGTATTACTTAGTGTTTTCCCCACAAAAAGCCTTTCCACACATAAAATAAAACACTGGGTCAAATGAATTGAACCTACAAGCTTATCACAAACACATTAGGCCCTGACAAATTCCGGAGTACCAAGCAAAAACCACCGCTTAACCCGAAGTCAAAGCAAACTATGTCCCATGACCCAGCTGGGATTAAAACCCGAACAGAGTCGAGAGACTGTGGCAATGCCTACGACTACTTACATTAATGTAGCAAAATGCCTTAGGGTGTACCAGTATAGGTAACTGCATGGTACATGTTTTCAAATCCCACCCGGGGCATGTGCAAAAGTTGCCAGTGACATGAGCGGTAGTTTTCGCCGAGTATTCTGGTTTCCTCTGCCAGTTACAACTGGCTAGACATGAATTAGCCGTCATACTGCAGAAAATGTGACGAAAAACGAAATTCTAAATGGTGCCTGTTATGATATAAACACGTCCCCTTATGAAGCGGACATTATAGACTAATCAATTACATGGATGTCTTCACGCCTGGTGCGTAACTGCACATTTGCCTTATTGTACTTGGGCATCGCACCACGATGCTGACTGAAGTGGTATCAAATTTTGATGGCTTCTGTTTGTTGTTATTTGGGGCCATTTAGTGCTCATAGCCATCGACAAACTATGGGCTAAACAACACACCAAGAGCCAGCATACTTGGAATCTGAATAATTGAAAAGTGTTTTGTAAGATCGGAGACAAAGGTGTCTTGTGCGTTTCATCTTAAAGAAGAGTATTCGCCAATTCACAGATACCATCATATTCATTTCACAGATTTTTTTAAGACAAGAGGCTTAAATATTGTGCTTTTTTCGATAAGGATATTTATCATTCCGCAGATGCCACCATATTCATTTCACAAATACCACCATATGTGTAAGAGTGACTGCAGAATTAGAAAATGGCAGAATATGCAGCAAATGAAACTAACAATTACCCAGCACATGACTAATATTTAGGCTTATAACTGATATCATTGAAACGCTCAAAAATGTCACAAATCAAGTCTTTAAAGTTTGACGTTTGTATAGCTTATGCACATCAGTTACAACTAGGGTTCCTCATGTTAAATAATCACTATGCTTTAATGTATCTCTATTATAGTGTTATGCTAATTGGACTTTATCTCATTGTCTTTTATGTTGGTCTGAAGAATATATGTTTTATTAATGCCCCAGTCACACTAGAGTCTTACTATTGCATGATTTTAAAAGTGGATCTGATTGTGCTAATTTTAAAATCGGAACTTGATAGTTGGACTCTTAGTGTTACTGGGACATAAATAGAGAGCATAATACACACGTTGCCTGCAATTGTTCTATTGATGGCCATTGACTAACCTAGTTCTAAGCCAAGAAAATATTTTCAAGCTTGTTATGTAATTGTTGTAAAATATATACCTGTGCATACCCCAGTTTAGTTTTTTTATGCTCACCAGGTGGCCTACGATGAGATGTTTCTATTGGTTTATTATTCTGACAGCTAAATTGTGAGTTTCAAGTTATTAATGGTTGAAGAAATCAGAGAACCCTGGGAACAACTAAAGCCTAACTGCAGGACATTAGTAGCCGTCTCCCATGCTTCTAGTCAAACTAGAACACATGCAGAAGTGAAAGACTGATCATGAGCATTTACCTTAGAAGAGTAGAACAGTGGCAACACCTTAGAGAACTCATTTACCTTGCCAAATGATCCGGTAAATTCAGATACAGATATCGGTAGTTTCTGTATGGGTACCCAGTACAATAGCCTTCAATCATGAAAAACAATGTGCCTCATCATGCTTGATTATGAATTTTTTATTCATTTCTTAAAGGTAATGCGCATAGTTTAAAATGTGCTGTGCCTAAACACTCCACTGTTTAGGAAGAACGTTGACCTGCAGGAAAAAATGGCGACAGACAAGCTTGTGATGATCTTTAAAATCAAGTGAAGCCTACCTCATCACTGCTGATAATCCACAAGGATGCATTTTACCAGGGTGAAGATGGTCTCCCCAATGTTGGCAGCTGTGTGTGTTTTGTCAAGTATCCTGCATCAGGTCCATACCCTCCCCTGTCCTCCTGTCCTTTAAAAATATCCTACCAAGTATCTGGTCTGTCCTTTCCTTGTCATCGCGTCATACACATATATTTAAACCCCACAAAACATTAACCCCTCAACAATCATCAAACCTTACATATAAACTGTGTTGTTGTATTATTTCCAACAAAACAAAAAAGAAAACAGCAGTGTAATTCTAGATTATATCCCATCATGTATCTTCCATGCCTACTTGTTCCAACGTCCCTCACTTACAAAAATGGCTCCCTTCCCCTTTACCGCTTCTTTAAAGTCACCTTTATTTCATGGAAATATGATAAATGCACTCTATTTAAAATTGAATGAAAGTTAAACAAAATCCCCCTAAAAATAATTGATAAATGGGCGAAATCTTTAATACAAAATTATTTATACTGTGCAGGAATTTCCCGGGATTTCCTGTCTCTGTGAATGAATTCAAGTGATACAAAGATTTTAAATTGTACCTACTCAAAGGTAATTCCATTTTTATAGAATTTTTTTATCAAAAGTGTGCTCGGTAAATATTTTCATTGAGATGACTGTCTTCTTAATGCGTCTATTTCCATTTATTCTAACTATTTTCCTTGGATAAAAATTCTCCTGAAATTGTTTTTCAAAAATGTCACTTAACAGTTTTTTGAGCCTTTGGCTGATCTTCCATTATGCCAAATTTCGAAAAGAATGGATCAGCCGTTCTGAAAATTACCAGAAAGTGATATTTACGGCTAGAAGCTTCACTAAGTTAAAAGACGCTCGCCATTTCAATGTTGCATGCATGATGGGGAATCCCCTATAAACTCCCTGCGAAGTTCCCAGATCCCGCAACCCACGTCCTAATAGCAAAATGCACATTCACGTGCTGTCTTCAATTACTCGTCAACTACTCTAGTAGTAGTAGTAATGGCACTATCTATCATGATTATGATTGCTAATATAATAATTGTTATTGTTTTTGTAAACATAATTATTATTATCATCATTATTATTATTATTACCATCCTTCTTCTTATTATTATTATTATTATTATTATTATTATTGTTGTTATTATTATTATTATTATTATTATTATTATTATTATTATTATTATTATTATTATTATTATTATTAGGATTAGTATTATTAGGATTAGTATTAGTATTATTATTAGTAGTAGTAGTATTATCATTGACTGTTGTTATGAAATGATAACACCCATGTGTCATCTGTGTGATGAGTCATGAATAAAGATTATTTAAAAGACATTAGTTCTTTGAAATACTCTGGATAAAAGAGAATATACTACTACTACTACTACTACTACTACTACTACTACTACTACTACTACTACTACTACTGTGATCATCATCAAAATAACAGTTTTGATGATGAAAATAAATGAATAAGTAGAAAAAAATAAATAATAATAATAATAATAATAATTTAAGTAGAACTTCTGTCATAAGTTTACTTTGAGGTGCCTTTTGAAGATCAATAAGGATTAGAATGAAGATATGGGAAGAGTTCTGGATAACCATGATACAAACTGAAGAAACGACACTTGGGTGAAGGATTAGATGTTACGTCTTTATTTGTTCAACGAGGGAAGATTAAGAGAAAGGAAAGCTAATACACATGTGGATATGAAAAGGAAATAACACATGAAATAGTACCTAATATGTCTCTACTTTGATACAAATGAAGATGCAAGGGAACGAAAGTTTGAGTTCCGTGTTACTAAATGTATTTTTATTCTAATACATTCTAATACATTGTTAATAAAGATCCGAGAGAACGGGAACTTGGGGGAAATGTAGCTCGGCATGTCTGTTTCTGTAATACCACAGCGTTGATCAATAAACACATGAACATATCTTCTACTGCAAAACAGGTGTCCTCTCATCCCCCTAGGCATAGCGTATGAATTGCCACTAGAGTTAGAAATTACTCAAAAAATGTACCTATTTAGGTATGACCCTTTCTGTGTGCAATTTATCACACAAGGGTTTTCCTATTTACCAATACATGTGATATGCTTCACGTTTTTCACTGGATTTCTTCATTTAGTTTCAATAAACGCAAGAAAAGACACGGAGGTGTTGACGGTAATACTATCATTTATACAGTGTAACATAAAATAAAATGTCCACATGTTTAACCTCAAAGAGACTTCAACAAAATTAGGAAGATCATATTCCTCATATTCTTATTTTACATACTACTTTTGACTACGTGCAAAATATATGAAGCCAACTCAGCGATAGAACACACAAGCAGCTGACAATCAATACTAACAGCAACCAGCTGTGCAAGAGTGTTTTAACATGAGTTTAAGGGCTCACGCCTAATCAAGATTTGTATCTGGTATTTTTGTAAATACTTATTGTAAATACGCTATGGCTCCGGGGCCTTATCGCAAATGGTCCTGTTCATTATAGATATGTTTTTCAAATAGCAAGGAAATGGCATTTATAAATGCTGAAAGACGGTGCTGACACGCGCGTGTGTTATAGGCATTGATGAATAGTCTATCAGTAACTTATTCGGCCAGGATTCAAGTGCTTGCCTTTATTTTCCTCGGCCTTTATTTGACATTACTGGCTATACAAAGTATATATTGCCTGAAAGCTCTTCTGATGAAGAATACAATCAAAAGTACTATACCAGGAAGGTGTGAGAGTTTGGGGAAAGAAAACCGAACAAAAATATGCCCAATTTGGTATTAGATTCCACATTTATATACCGGGGACAACTCTTTTCTAGACTGCATAACTTAAGAATATAATTGGAAAAGATACAATACGAACTCACTCTTAGCTACCAGTTTACCAGATTTCACGCATATTAATTAATACTCCAAAATGCATGTTTGAAGCAACCATGATTTGGTGGAACTCAATAAAGAGAAAAGAGCCAAGGAAGTTTTCTGTTTGTGTGTAAGCCTATAGGATTTTTTTTAGCAATAGCTGTTGGCTTACCTGCTCACTAATGGCCTAATTGCATTTCATCTGGTTATAAGGAAACAATTGTTTCTAGGACTCCTTTGTTTTTTATGACTCCTCATGGTTTCTTACAGAGAAAGTACCTCCGAGTTGTACATAGTACGTCAGCAAAAAGGAAATCAATTGCTTTCCCTACAGCTGCACAATCCTGATCACCGCCGTAGCTGTCAGGCTGAGCACTGTGAAACAATGGTCCACCTGTCCCTGGCCCGGTAGCAGTTGCTATTGTCTGCCCTGTACCCTCACAAACCCATGTGCCCTCAATAGCTGCATCAGTGACGCCATAGTAGGCCATTTCACTTCCAAAGAACTCTAGAAAAAATAGAAATTTTCTTAAAAGAAAAGACTATAATCTATTTATATTTTCAGTAAATTGTAAAAGTATATATCAGCCATTCTCCCTTATGGGTCCACATTGGGGCTGGAAGTTGGTCACGAGGGTTTGTGTCACAGATCTTTCTGAGACTAATTTTTTCTGAAACTAGTATATCTCAAGGGCAAAAGCCCAAAATATCTGCCTACAAAGTCTTCAGACAAATTTTTTACAGCAGTTTGAAGTTGAGGCTATCCAAATTTCAGAGGACCACTCAAAATATGACCTTTATTTGATTTCAGGCTTGTAAAAATGTATTGAAAAGGCTAATACCCCATTGTATGCTATTTTTATGAAGTAAACTGTATGATGGTTCAAATAAATACAGCTTTTGCATATATTTCACTTGTTTTTTCATCATTTTGCCACTGTTTTGTGAAGTATAGTTTCAAAACTGCAATGAAGTCCTGAAAGTATTGTATAACTTTAGCTGTAAAAGTGACAGATCTTTCTGAAAAATAGTCTAACCTATCTCAGGGAAATGACAAATTAGTGCTCTGGGACTGGCCCAAAAGATGTAGAGCATAGGTGAAAGCATCGCTGGTAATAGCGCATTGATAAACGTTTCGTAAGTTGCGATATTTTTATGTAGAAATTTGTAATTTTTCAAAATTAATATTTATGTTCAGAAATCATCTTAATAGGCCGAAAGACACCTAATTAACTTAATTTGTTAATTTGGACTTCATTGCAGTTGGCGATGAGGCTAGGATTTTTTTCGTTTGTAGGTTGCAGAAAATGGTAAAATGGAAAACACATGAATACAGTCTAAAAATCAAAAGGTTTATTGAAGAAACCTGTCAAATACGAAATTAAAATATACATAGATATCACATGCACCTATCCCAACAATCGATGGCAAGGCTGAGCCACTTTGGTATGTTAAATTTCACCCAGAAGGCACTTCAAAGTATAAAAGTATAAAATGAATTAAAATGAGGTATATCTTCTCGCTTGGCAACACCTTTCAAAGGCTATAATGGTGAATTATATTGTACTACTCATAGTTATTTGACCTTTTCATAATGATGGAAACAATTTCCAACTGCATGAAGCTAGTTTGGACAACATCTCTTCACACTGACCTGCATTGAAGTTTTGACTAAAATAGGTTGTAGGTTTCAGGTCTGCTACCTTAAGTTGTATCTCAATGTGAAGCTTTGAAACTAGGTAGGTAAGCATCTAATGTCCATTCTTACCATATATATAGGAAAGTTATACATTGTGCTAATGAAATCACATCAAAATTATCGCTTTGGCACAGCATTGATCAGCACAAAATATCTGGTTTTTTCATGACACAGATATGGAATTATCACATTTATGATCACATAACGGCACAATGGCACCCTTAAATACTTAAAAGTCCACTCATAAAAACAGAATGAGACAAACAAAATAAATAATGCAAGTTTCCCAGCACTTTTACACTACTACTGAACTTCAAAATGGAGTGTTTGAGTAAGTTAAGTAAGTTGCGCAGATCTTCTCCAAAATGATTGGACCTTTGAACATCATTAAAGGCAGTAAGTTATGACTAGATTGGAGTAATACTTGCAAACTAAAATCGAACAAAACTGTAACATTGAATAAATCACATATATGGAATGTTATTGGAGATAAAACATCTTCACAATGTCATTTGTGACTCATTTTGAGAAATATACAATATAAAAATGGTTTAAACACTTTAAACCAGCATCCCTTATACTTTTAACGGATGTAATGATTATGCATAGAAGTTCTTTAAACCAGCATCCCTTTTACTTTTAACAGATGTAATGATTATGCATAGTTAAGTTCTTTAAACCAGCATCCCTTATACTTTTAACAGATGTAATGATTATGCATAGAAGTTATGAAACCTTAACATTTAAACATGCAACAGAACATTTGAAATAACTTAGGAAATGAAGTGTGAATACACTTAGTTTGTACGTGGCCTAACCAGTTATTCACTTCCCATCGGTCTGCTGGATTGCCAGAAATTTATCCAGAGAGGTAGCATTGAGAGTGAAGAACCTTCTAGCAGCTTCAGGCTCATATACAACTGGACCATTGGGACAGAAGCAGAGCCAATCACACTGAAGACATGGGGTGAATTTGTTGAGTTTCCCTTTTGCCTTAGGAGGAAGGAGACTACATTCCTCCCACTTGCATTCACTGCCACACCCTGGGATGCAATTGCAATTCTAAGTAGCCCTCCATAAACCATGATATGCATCAGATCCACTCCTCACTGCATGGAGCATGCCAGTGCCCTTCACAGCTGCAATCTGGGCTTGAAGCATGTTCACCTCTTTCTGGGATAAATCATACTCCTCTTGGCCAATCCAAGTGTAGTTTACAGCTCCACCAGTTTCAGATGCCCATTTGAAGAAGTCATCTGCATCAGCCATAGGAGTTCCATGTTTGCCTGCTTGCTCAGCCATCCTTTTGACACTGCCCACAATGCCATCACAGGGGCCCTTCCCGTGACCTGACTCAAAGTATTTCCACCTTGCCTCGATGCCAAAAAATTCTTTGTGATTAGCAACAGCATCGGACATCAACCTATTGTGATATTGTGAGAAGGGTCTATCTGTAATATAATGGACCATTTGGATTCCCTTTTCACTGATCAGAGCTTGAAGGTCCTTCTTCATGAGTGCTTTCAGAATAGTGATCACCATACTGGAGTTGTGATAATTCAAAGGAGATACATAAACATAGCTTGTATGTTTCAACTGTTCTCCCACTTTGTAGTACACTACACAGGGGTGTAATGTAACAGTAGCCTGGTTCAAATATGCACTCTGGACAGCATCAGTATATGCACACGTGAAGTTTTCTGCAAAATCCATTTTGATTATGATGCGGTTAGCTGGCAGGTTTTCTTTCAGCTGGGTTAGCTGTGTGTACTGAGTACTGACAACCTTGACTCTGCGTTTGTCATCTCTCGCATCTAGAACTTTCTGCTGGACAGTAACCTCAGTGGCTGTGACTTTATCCACCAACCCCTTAACTGCCTCTTCCGTCTGGTAAGATTTCACAAAGACATCAGGACTTGGAGTGAGGGGTTCTGTGAGTACCTCCTTGTGTTGGTCACTTTTCTTTGCTGCAGTTTGTAGTTCATCCTCCACCACATTCGCATAGATCAGTTTCTTCTTGATGCCAGCTGGGACTTTCATTGAAGTAAGGCTACTGTCTCGAATGAGCTTGATAGGCTTGCTGCGTGGTGTCTGAGCAGTGATGCCTTGCTCAGCTTGCATAGCTTCGAGTGGCACTACCACTGGAACTGGAGGAAGCACTGGAGACCACGGTCTATTGATCTGTACTGTAGTCCCCTGGCTTGGAGATGTGACAGTACTACTACTTGTCCTTACAGTAATGTCACTTGATCCTTTCTTCTCCATCTTCTTGCAGCTCCTTTGGTATTTCCGTTTCTGAGCTTTGAGATTCTTAATCTGTTCCTCATGTTTTTTAACCTGTTGGTTCAATTTTGAAACAGCTTTTTCGACACGTTTTCTCTTTTGAGTAGTAGACTTTAGACCAGTACCATTCTCCGTCTCATCATCAGCATCATCACTGTAACTAGATCCATTGACAGTTGACCAGTCCTCATCTTCCGCCACATCAGCCTGAGCAGCCAGTTTCTCTTCCAGTCTCTTCTTACGGTGTCTCCTGACCCTGCTTTTGGTTAACCTCCTGTTATTTGCCTTCTCTTCTTCTCTCATGTCTGCTACATTCTTTTGATCACCTTTCACCTTTTCAATTTCCCTTTTCATGAAGGTAGCACCCAGATCAGCAAGTTTCTCCGCCCAATATCTTGGTTGCCACTCAGCATTGCTTAGGGGAAGGGGTCTTGCCCGGGTAGAATACATTATCCGGCTGAAAAAGTAAAGAAAAGTGTCAAAATAAGCCATGTCCTCAAAAACGTAACGCACAAATGAAACAAAACGTAACGAAAATGTCCTCAACTCAAATCGAGATGTAAATACCCCCCCGCCATGTTGTTTTGATTCATTTACGAGCAAAACATTTCAAAGTAGTCTAAACTTACGGCAAATTACGCACAGACATCTTAAAATTTCTGTTAGCGGAGCTTCTATGCTAGCCTACCCCTAAAATGACACCGATTTTTCGAAGATCCCATGATTAGAAATCGAAAAATTTTATGAAAAAAACACTCACCGCTGATTCTGACGAGTCTGGCAGCATGGCCTAACATCCCTTCTTGACCTCAGAAATGAAAACGAGGCCATAACCTCATTATTTTAGTCTGTAGGCTTGTCGATAGATGGCAATGTCGGATTGCCTAGAAACTTACACAACGTTTGTACGTGACGGTTTTTCGAACTTATGCTTCCCTGCAGGCTTAGAAATAATTCTTTCTGGATTTGTTACAATCGTTATTTGTACTATGCCTGAAGGTCTTTTAGATGCAAAAAGAAGATCTTCCACGAGTACATGTATAGGGAGGTATAATGCGATCGTAAGTTGCGCTAGTTATCGATACGCACCAACCTTACCCCATTTCGAGGTCTGTGGGCCTTTCTTAAAACTTGGTCTCAGACTTTTTGTTATTTTATCGAAAAGTTGAGATGTTTCCGCAGATGTAGAGACCAAAAAATCATTGAATACTATTTAATATGGTACATGTCCCGCATAAAATAGCTTGATGCGAAATGTACAAACAAAAATTGAAGACACGTGTACAGACCTACCTAAAGTATATTTCAAAATGAAATATTCTGTTCTTGCGTCAGAAATATCAAAATTCAAAATATTTCCAATAAATATAGATGAGGTTTTCCTAAAACAATCCGGTTTTTTAATCTTTTCACACAAAATCATATTTTAACCTTTGCTGAGGACACGTTAGTCCGTTTCGCCTTGTTGCTCTTCCGGCCTCAGAAAAAAAATTTCTACTAGAGTTAGGACACTAGTTATGCATGACTCTGATGCACATTGATCCTAGCTACTGGCTGATACCAAGTAAGCCAGTATTCATGCAGTATTTTTCCCTAGGGGGTCGAGGGTCACGCAAATCTCTCTTAAGGGAGAATGGCTGATATGCTATAAAACAATGGAAAAGAGAAATTTCTCCAAGCTAGAGAGGATGCAGGAACGAGCCCTACGCTTTGTTTACAGGCATTACAAAAGCAGCTATGAGGAGCTTCTAGACCAGGCTTTCATCTAGGTAGACTGAGATCCCTATCTACAGAGATCCACAAAGCTGTCCATGGAAGGCCCCCATCCCCATGTCAGCTCTCTTTTCACAGAGAGAAAATCTTAATGCAGCCTTAGAAGGAACCACTCTCTAATATTACCTCCATATAATACCATCTCCTTTGGAAAGTAATCAATTAGATGTAATGAACCTTAAGTATGGAAATCCCTACCTAACAACTTGAGACAAATAACATCACTAAAGGAGTTTGAAAAGCCTAATCTCAAGCTGGTCTGGAACTAACCGTACTTGCTCTCTCTCTCTCTCTCTCTCTCTCTCTCTCTCTCTCTCTCTCTCTCTCTCTCTCTCTCTCTCTGCTGCTATAATTGATACCAGTCAACGAGCAGAAGTATCTGCTATTTTTACACAAAAACATAAATATATGTCCTGAAAGACTGAAGATATAACTCATTGTCAATTAATGTGTGCCAACTTGCTTCCCCTCTACTTATCATTTCTCTTGCTGTTACAACCTGAATGTTATATTGTAATGGTTTTTTTAGTCGGCCAACAGCCCTGGGGGGTGCTTACTATGTAAAATTATTACCGACTTGAAATAAAGATTATTTATCTATTATCTATCTAAGACATATTTTATAGCTACAAGAGAGGCAGAGCAGGCCAAACTTATATAGCAGTGGCAATCTACATGTAATAGACTCTCCGTTCTATTGAATTGATTTATTCCATGTACATGAGTTACTTTGTATACCATCGTTCTGTTGATCCAACATGGTAGAAAACATAATAGATGCACGTATGGTCTGTCGATCGTTCATCACCTCACAAACAAGAAAACCAGGGGTGTTCTATCGCGTCTTCTTGCTAGCCTACGTTACACATTTTTGGATGCAAGACAGAACGAAAGTTTCCAGGAAAGGTATACATTGTCATATTAATTGCATATCTATCCTTGTTGGGCACTGACCATAATTTGATATCAGGAGGGGGCATGTACTTTTTACAAAGAAGTTTTTTTTTCAAATTTTCATGTATATTTTCCTTCAAATCCTTTTGAGATTAGGTTAGGTTATATTATTATTATTATTATAATTATTATTATTATTATTATTATTATTATTATTATTATTATTATTATAATTATTATTATTATTATTATTATTATTATTATTATTATTATTATTATTATTGTTATTATTATTATTATTATTATTATTATCATTATCATCATTACTATTATTATTATTATTATTATTATTATTATTATTATTATTATTATTATTATTATTATTATTAGTGATCTACCTTTATAATCAATATTGGTCTGTAAATGATATACGTGATACTCTTTTTTTTTTAGAAAACTGTGATAATTACATAGCATAAGTTGTTTAGTTCGCGGTATTAGTTTGTGACCAATATTATCAATAGGATTGAGTTTTTTATACGTTTGTACATGTTTATTCTCAAAAAATGGTTTCTGCAAAAAGAAATGGTCAGCTTAAAACTCAAAAACCATAACTTGGACTTAGCCGGGAATTTGAAAGTAGGTGTCATTTTTCCCTAATCTTTAAGTAGCCGGGGGTCTAGCCGAAGTGTAAGCTCTAGGGGTACAGACATTCTGAAATGCATGTTCCACTATTTCCCTGCACTTGAAATGAGAATTAAGGACATGATATATTTAATTGTTTTACAATATCTTCTACAGCATGTCCCACGTATAGGTTATCATTCATATTCTAACTTACTATGAATATAGGCCAAAAAGAGTGTAGACTACTTGCAAATGCCTATTTGAACTGTTCATTGCCGAAGGATTGATAACATTAAAATCCTCATTTATATAATTGGCCTTGATTTTATAATCAGTTTATCTCTCCAGGCCTGTTGATATATGAGGGGAATTAGCTTGTGGGTTCTTGAATAATCAATCGAAGAGATCAAACTGTCAACAGATTTAATTGAACCACGCCATTTATGTGAAATTAACTCTATCCAGGCCATACTTTTTTTAGGAATATATTCTTTGGCGAATATAATAGCCAAGTTTAAAAAATTTTCAGCTTAAATTTGTAGCTCAAGACAGATTATCCTTTTACTTATATTTTTGTGGGAAGATTACTTTTTTTATTTATCCAGATACAGATTATATTTTTTTCAACTTTCAGAGACACACCATTTCTTTGCAATATGTATATTGTGTGAAAATGGAAGGTCTACTCTCATACGCTTATGAGAAGGTCATCATAGAATACATTTGCAAAGTAATTGCTAAAGAAAATACAAAAATCTTTTGTGAAGGTCAAAATCGAAATATGTATTTAATCTTCTACTGGCAAACATGTATCCCCTTCCAATATGATAATCACCTAACTAAGTGTATATTTTATTTTTTTTAAAAGACCATCCCGATATCTGCCTCTGTTATAGAGATATGTCCAATTTTCGAAATCCAAGATGGCCCCCAGGGGTGGCAATATTGGACTTTCGAGGTTAAAGGTCAGTGTAAAAACACCCAGCTATAGGGAAGGCCCTACGTGATGAGAGACAACAGGCAGTCAGTGGCAACACTTTAGACCACTCGGCTGTTGGGGCAGACCCTCAGCGGCGATAGCAGGCAATGGCTGAAGGGCTGTAAAGATGGCAAAGGAGTTAACGAATACTTTCCGAGTCCTAGGTGCATACAAGTACATTGTAATGTGCCGTTAGGTATGTTGTCAAGAGGTGTATCGTTAGAGATAAGCGATCAATATGATGAGTAGTTCATTTGTCTGTGTTCACTTGCTTGAAATAATAAGTGCATTATCGACTATTTGCTAGTTATAATTAATGAAGCACATGGTCTCGCAATAGAAGGTCCTTAGTAACAAGCGATACCTTATGCAATTAGTGATTCTTATGAACAAACAAGCTCTATATAGTTCTTGAAACTGATTATTATGAGACAAGTTAAAGATGCATGCCCATTAGTCATTTCCTTATTGGCAGTAAGCTTCATATGATAGACACGCTTGAGTGCACTTGGGATTTCTACCAGGACGCTTCTCTTTATCCAAAAAGGAACAAAAACATGCTCGATGCACTTACCAACTGTTGATCATTCCTAACCTCACAAATACAAAGAAAACAGGCGTGCATATAAAATATTTAGGAGAGGTTTGTATAGTTCTATTATTCTAAGATGTCGTGTTCAATAGTGAAACTTGCCAAACGGAACACTTTACTACAATAAACTGCTATGCACTTTGAACGCCATTTCATTTTCTGGTGTGCCTCACATAAGATTACAACACCTCCCTAGTTTATGACCAAAAATGGCTGCAAATAAACGTTTCTACCTGAAGTGTGCACGATTTATTCTTTCCATAAACGTGCAATGGATTTAATCACATTTAACAAACAATCGACTCATGGTGTCCATTATATCGCCTTTTCTTTATCTGATTTGTTATGATGTTTGGACCATGATAATTTACCATAGAATGATTAACCCTTGCTTTGATCAAATATGCATTTATGAAATGTTAGCATTTGATAAATACAGTAAATGAAGTTATAAATACACTCTTAACGTGTGCAGGGATAATACTTGGAATGAACACGTTAGAGTAAGTGTACAAATCACAGGATTCTTCATTCATGAAACTCTGGACTCGAAATCAGATGCAGAATGGTTTAGAAACCGAAATGCCATTAAATCATTCTGAAAATTAAATACAAATTTATTTTGTTAAAGGAAACTTGGATTTTATAGACTAAATCTTACATTGTACTCCAACCGAGAATCCTTAAGACATCAAATATTATCCCTTCTTGATGGGGATGTGTTTGAGTATTTGTCTAATGTGTAAACAAATCATTTTACAAGGAAAGGAGCATAGCTTAAATTATCCATTTTTTTGACAAAATAGGAGCATTTGCGAACATAACTTAGTGCTGCAGTACACAGAAAAGTGTCCTCCTGCGGAGCACGCCACTGGAATAGTAGTATAAGCTGTTGGGTTGGGGTGGAGTGATTTGCATGTATTTTGTGTATCCCTACCTTTTGCCATAATAGGTTAAATCTCCACTTGTCAGTTCTGTATGATGGAGGCAAACGGATATTGCAGGAAACTGTAACAAGGTTATGTTACTAGAATAGGGTTAGAGGTAGAAAGGGTTAATGCATGGGACAAGATATTGTCTGAGAATTATTGATGCTGTGCTAGTATTAGGTAACTTGTCAGTGAACGCCTCCGGCTGCAGGGCCAGTAGTCATAAAGCAATTAAGTAGGTCCCGGACTAGCTGAGGTCATTTCCATGATTAGGAAATAGCTGACAAGATGATAATAAGATACCAGA
Source organism: Maea johnstoni (assembly GCA_963942565.1). Classification (NCBI taxonomy): domain Eukaryota; kingdom Metazoa; phylum Annelida; class Polychaeta; order Spionida; family Magelonidae; genus Maea; species Maea johnstoni. Next base: position 2,090,149 of record OZ012691.1, on the reverse strand, counting down.
TTAGCATATAGGGCCGAATTAGCATATATGGCCGAACAAGGCTGACCAAGAGTTAGATAAGGTAGAAGTTAGAATTCAATTATCGTGCATGCCTAGTTATCATATATTGATTGTAGACAAGATGTTGTCTGTGGTGGTGCCTAAAAGGAAGCGTGATTCGAGGAGACGGAGAACTTGGACGGAGACGAGAGACGTGAAGTGACCAGGCAGTCAGGAGAGCAACATAGGCACCAGCACACAGCTCTGTAAACGTTTTATTAATAAAAGTACTTGAAACTCACTCAACTATCAAGACTTACAGTTATTGGTACTCAACTACCCTAGAAGCTACAACTATAGAGCTTCATTTCAAGTGGCGACCTTGCCAGGACCGGCATTCAGGAAAGAACATTGACATCAGGAATTGACTCTCAGGAAGGCTGTGAAGTGACAAACTTTTGAAGCAGAAAAAAAAAACCTACAAGCACAGGAAGGCTGCACGAGGAAAAACACAAGCACAGGAAGGCTGCACGAGGAAAAACCAGCCACACAAAACAAGCACAGGAAGGCAGCACGAGGAGAAAAAAAAACTGACAAGACAATGGTAGGTGATCTTTTGTTTTGATTGTAAATTCTTTGGGAAAGTAAATTTTTTGTTTTGATTGTAAGTTCTTTGGGAAAGTAAAAATTTGAGGATGCAACAGCCAGAACCGGTGCCAGTAGAACAGGAAGTTGAAGTATTACCTGTTCATGTATTAATAAATAGCTTAAGAAGAATAGAATATGAGCTCCGATCTCAAGGGCTCATACAGGAGATTAGAACGTGTAATGGGGAATCCCATAAAGTATTTAGGGGTTGGCTCAGGGATATGGAGATTGTGGGAAATGCTGTAAAACATGAGCCTGAAAGAATGAAGGCTTTAGCGCTCAGGACCTTGAAGGGGACTGCAGCGGATTATTTGAACAGGTGGTTAAAGGAGAGGCCAAATCCCACCTGGGAAGAGTTGAAAGAGCAACTCAAAGAAAGATTTAGTGATTTAGCGGATGTGGAATGTGCTAAATTACATTTAAAACAGTTAAAACAGGCTAGTGGGGAATCAGTCCAGACTTTCTCAGAAAGAATAACAGAGATGGCTGATCAAATATATACGGCAGCTGAACTTACACAACCTCTTCTGCAAGCACAGTTAAAAGATCAGTTTTTGGAGGGAATCAGAGATGAGCATGTAGCAAAAAGGCTAATTAGGCTAAGACCTGCTACTTTAGATGCTGCTGTGGATATAGCCCTGAGAGAGCAGCAAACAACAAAGGCCCTTAAGTTAAGAAGAAATAGACATGAGGAGCCAATGGAAATAGATGCTATTGATAGAGATGGGAGGGGAAAAAATAAAAGGGATCCTAGAGATTTAGCCCAGGAAATGGATGGGTTAAATGATAAAGTGGATACCGCCCTTAAAGAAATTGCAAAGGTGGCCACTGTGACCACACAACATTTGAGCAGGGCTAGTCCTAACAGGCAAAATAATCTTTCTCAAAAGCCATTCATGAATGACCGTCCAAGGAGCTCCTCATGGGATAGGAATCAGCGACCGAGCGGAAGAACAAACAATTTTAATTCCCTCTACCCTAATATTGGCCCAAACCGGTCCCCGCGCTATTATGATAATTATCGACGTCGATGGACAGATGATGGCAGGCCAATCTGTGATTTCTGCTCGACTGCTGGCCACATAATCGCCAAGTGCCCCACGAGATTACATAATGGGCCTAATCATTTAAACTAGAGGTCACCGATATTAACGAGACAGTAGTATCGGGTAACAATGATGGAAAACCATCAAGTCCTACTTGTAAGGTAATTATTGGAAATGTTTCTGTCTCTATGCTTGTGGACTCAGGTGCTGATGCCACTTCAATTGATAAACGTACCCTAAGGAAAATTCCCGGGAAGTTTATTCATAAGAGAACACCGACTAATTACAAAATCAGGGGAGTTACAGGGCAAAGCATGGCTACATGTGGGGAAATTCAAATTAAATCACAAATTGGGAAGGGATCCTATATCATAAAATTTGTGGTAGTGAAAAATCTGGGAAAGTCAGGGATTTTGGGGAGTGATTTTCTCACAGACGTGGGAGCACAGCTTGACTTTAGTAATAAAGTGTTAACCATAGGTAAAAACAGCACCCTTCTTGTTCCCAAAGGAGAGGCTCACAACTACTCATTGGTGCAGGTGGCAAAAAGGGTTGTTATACCACCAAAGAGTAAACAAATTGTTATGGTGTAGGTAAAACGTCAAGGTTTGAGAGGTCAGGTAATGCTCTCACCTTTGGCCACTGCTGGAACTTTAAAGAATGACCCAGGCATTACTATGTGTGACACCCTGGTAAATGTTCCAAGGGGAAGGAAAGTACCATTGCTTGTGGTTAATGACACAGTAGCTCCCAAAGTGTTCAGTAATAAGTCAACAATAGCAACAGCAGAGCGAGTGTCAAATGTTATGAATGACAAAGAGGTATTGAGTGGTCAGGAAGTGGAAATTGACCTACAGGCACATGTTGACAAGCTAGAAATTGAGGAAAATCAGAAGCAGTTACTGCTGGAAATCTTGAAAAAACATAAAGACCTTTTTGCAAAAACTGATCATGATCTAGGAAAGACCCATATAGTAGAAATGGATATAGATACAGGAGATAATTCACCTGTTAGGCAGAGGCCATACCGGTGTGCACTCACACAAAGAGCCACTATTGATAAACATATTGATGCCATGTTAAGCGCCAATATAATTAGGAGCTCAACCAGCCCCTGGGCTTCACCTGTAGTTATTGTGCCCAAGAAAGATGGCTCATTACGTTTTTGCATAGATTTCAGGGCTGTGAATGGTAAGACCCTCAAAAATAGCTACCCATTACCTAACATTGATGACATTTTTACATCCCTTGGTAAGGCAAAATATGTTACCTGTTTGGATTTAAAGTCGGGGTACTGGCAGATAGCTATGAAGGAGGGGGATAAACAGAAAACAGCGTTCGTTTCACACAGGGGGCTTCATGAATTTAATGTCATGCCTTTTGGACTAAGCAATGCACCTTCAGTGTTTCAAGATTTAATGAATCATGTTTTGCAGAACATTCAAAATTTTGCTATAGCCTACATTGATGATATCCTTATTTTCTCTGAAACATATGAGGATCACATAAAACACATAGAAGAAGTCTTTAGACGTTTAGCAAATGCAGGTTTGAAGTTGAAATTGAGCAAATGTGAATTTTTGAAGGAAAGGGTTAAATACCTGGGTCATATCATATCACCCAATGGGATAGCACCAGACCCAGACAAGATATCTAGCATCCGAAACATGCCTGCCCCAAGAACAATAAGGGAGGTACGGAGTTTTCTGGGAGCCGTGGGTTATTACATGAAGTTTATAGACAATTTTGCAGATATTGCCAGACCACTTACTAGGCTTACAAAAAAGAACTCTAGGTTTGAATGGACAGAAGATAGCCAGTTGGCTTTCCAGACCCTTAAGCAGAAATTATGCACTGCCCCGGTATTAGCATACCCCAATATCGAATTGCCATATAACCTGTATACAGATGCAAGCCAATATGCAGTGGGGGCAATTCTTACACGGGAGACTGCAGAGGGGGAACGTGTCATACAATATCTGTCACATAAACTTAACCCAGGGCAACAAAAATGGCCTACCATAGAAAGGGAAGGCTATGCTATTATATATGCCATTTCTAAATTCCGACACTATCTGTATGGCGCTCAATTTACAATTTACACAGATCACAAGCCCCTCAAATCTCTCTTCACAGCTGATATGAAGAACACCAGAATACAACGATGGGCAATCATGCTTGAAGAGTATAATTGTGATATTCAATACAAACCGGGCAAACAAAATCTCGCAGCAGATATGATGTCTAGATTACATAATGACCCTGCTGATGTAGGCTCGGAGGCAGATGTTATGCTAATTGACTCTGACCAGCCTAATTACGATGAGGATAACCTGCTAGTGGACCCTCAATTACCACGTAACAAGCTTAAAGCCACGCAGTATGAAACTATTAGGGATATCCTACCCCCACAGTCAGAACTGCTCCAACTACAAGCAAATGATAAGCATTGCCTAGCGGTAAGGAAATCAATTGAGCTTGAAACTTCAGCCGCTAATATTCAGGATTATGTGTTGATGGATGATATGTTATATCACATATCCACGCCTGTGAGACTTGACCCTGAGCAGCATTTACAAGTTGTCATTCCTCAAATACTGGTGCCACTCATTCTGAAAGCATATCATAATGATGCTGGTCACCTGGGAATTGACAAAACATATGACAAGATACGCTCTAGATATTTCTGGCCAAATATGTACAAAGATGTTGTTAATCACTTACAGAAATGTGATCCCTGCAACTCCAGAAAGTTGAGGAAACAGCAGGCTCCCTTGGGAGACATGCCAATGCCTAAATATCCTTTTGAAATTGTGGGTATTGACACCTGTGGGCCTTATATTGAGTCTGGGGATGGAAATAGATATGTTATTGTCATTATGGATCATTATAGTGGATGGCCTGAAGCTTTCGCCACCTCAGATAAGAGTGCAAAGACAGTGGCACAGATATTATTAGAGGACAACTCGTCAACTGGTAAAATAAATAGAGCTCGCTTGCAGACCCTAATGTGAGATCGGACAAGCAGACGATAGCGGGGACGAGTTTCGGAAGATCACGGAATATATCATTGGGTTTGCTGTGTGTCTATTGTGGTGTTTTGTGTAGGAATAGTGTGTGTTTATTTTGGCGTGTTTTGTAGAAGTGGGGAGGGAGTAATTGGGGAGATTCGAAAGGTTTTGTGGGTGAATAGGTGTAGCGTGGGCAGCGTTTTTGGCGGGAAAACAAAAGCTGGATAGAGAGGGGGTAAAGTAGAACGAAAGTTGATTGTCTGAGTAGAATTTCAATTGTGGGTGAGAGAAAAATGAGTAGAAGGAATAGTAGGGATGGTGGGAAGGGGGGAGAAGAATTTTTGGTTGAGTGTGAGAAGTGTATAAAGCAGTGGATTAGTGGGGATAGTTTGGGACTAGACAGGGAGAAAGTGAAGAAGATAAGTCTTGTGTGTAGAGCATGCATTGAAGGGAAAAGGTGGGTGAAAGAAGCTGGGGAGTGGAAGAAGAAGGCAATGGAGTTGGCAAAAAGGGACTGAGGGAGGGGAGAAGGAAGAGGAAATGGAAGTATGGAGGAGGGATATGGAGAGAAGGATGGGAGAGTGGGAAAAAAAGAGTGCAGAGGTTAGAAGAGAAGGTAGAAAAAAGAAAAGAGTGGTGAAGGACAGGAAGAAAGTGGAAGGGATGAAAGTCCAGGTAAAAGAGGGAAGGATAGAGAGCAAAGGGGAGTGAAAAAGACATGAGATGAGTCATGGGGAAGGAGAAGGAAAAAGAGGGGACGGAGGCAGAAAGTGGAAATAATTGGGACAGCGGAAAAGGGGTGGAAGAAGAGAGGAGAGAGGGTGATATGAGAAAAGAAGATAGAAAGGAGGATGAGGATAGGGTGAGGGAGAAACACAATAGGAAAGAGGAGAGGGTGAGGGAGAAAGACGATAGGAAAGAGGGTGAGGGAGAAAGACGATAGGAAAGAGGAGAGGGTGAGGGAGAAAGACGATAGGAATGAGGAGAGGGTGAGGGAGAAAGACGATAGGAATGAGGAGAGGGTGAGGGAGAAAGACGATAGGAATGAGGAGAGGGTGAGGGAGAAAGGCGATAGGAATGAGGAGAGGGTGAGGTAGAAAGACGATAGGAATGAGGAGAGGGTGAGGGAGAAAGACGATAGGAATGAGGAGAGGGTGAGGGAGAAAGACGATAGGAAAGAGGAGAGGGTGAGGGAGAAAGACGATAGGAAAGAGGAGAGGGTGAGGGAGAAAGACGATAGGAAAGAGGAGTGGGGTGAGGAAGATGATGAAGAAGAGAGAAGGGGAGAAGCGATAGGGGTGTGCCTGTGTACATATATGTTTGTTATCTTTGTCTAACACATTTGTTGGTTCGGACTTAACGGCAAAGGGGAAGAGAGTCGGTGGTGTAAGGGAGGGGCACCGAACAGGTAGGCACGGAGGATACAGGAGGGGAGACGAGATAGAGGTTCACTGATGTTTTAATTGTTTCGTTTATTGAGATAATGAATTAACATCGTTTGTTTGTGGGGTTTGAAATATGTTGAGGGGTTCTTTTCTGTGGGGTTTGAATATATGTGTAGGACAGGGAAACAGACCAGAGACTCGATAGGGTATATGTATAGGACAGGAGGACAGGGGAGGGTACAGACTGGATGCAGGAGGCATTCAAGACAAAAGTATGGGGGGAGAGGGAACAGACACTGACACAAGGCCCGGGGGTGACGAGTGGCCTGGGTGGTAGAGGGTGGTCTCCGTAGGTCCTCCTTTGGGAGTTGACCCCGCGGGAAAAATGCGGTTGCGGATCACAAACAAACAAACAAACAAAACAAACAAAGGAATTCATTCCTCGACATTCATGTCCAAGAGTGATAATATCTGATCAAGGTACTGAATTTTGCAATTCAGTAATAGAAGCACTCTCTAAGGAATTGAATATTCAGAGAATTAAAACCAGCCCTTACCACCCACAAAGTAATGGAAAAACAGAAAGATTCAATCGGGTCATGAATGATATCATTTCCAAACAGGTATCACCAACTCAGAGAGATTGGGATACATACCTGCCTTCAGTACTCACTGCATATCGCACAAGTACTAATGAAACCTCACATCATACTCCCTTCTTCCTAGTGACTGGCAGAGATCCAGTATTACCCATGGACACCTTGCTCATGCCTAAACAGAAGTACATGGCGGAGGATTATGTGCCCATAATGTTGGAACGACTTCACAAGTCATTCACAAAGGTAAAACACTTTATGGGGGAGGCTCGGGAGAAAAACAAACAATATGTTGCAAATAAAGCAGTGACAAAGGATTTTAAACCGGGGGATGCTGTGTACTATCTGGACAAAAGGGGTCATCCTGAAATGTCCAGGAAACTAATATCTAAATGGAAACCCTATTACCGAGTCATTGAAAAAACCTCTCCTGTTAATTATAGAATCAAGTCACAATTAACAGGAAATGCAAAGGTTGTCCATGTTGAAAACATCATTGCTGCACATTGTGAAAATAGTTGGGATCAGGAACGTGTTAACATGGCACCTGTCATGGGAAAATACCATGAAAAACGTGAAGCTAAGACTAGGCCTAATTGGGACACCCAAGAGGTTCCAACACGCCAGCAACCTATACGTGCTGCGCGATTAGCTATCGCTGATGCATTGGCACCCCTGCCTAACCACTGGGGAGATACGGCTCAGCGGAAACGTAAAGCCACTGAATATACGCCAATTGTGTTGCAACCAACCGTTAAACCTAGAACGGTGTTGCCACCAGAGAACAGTGTGCAGAAGGCATACAACCTAAGGCCAAGGAAAAGGACATACGATACCACTCATATGCCTGGCCAAACTCAATGGCAACCAAGTGCTAAACGATATCGTAGGGGGACAAACCAATCAACTCAACAGAGCACCACTAGGGCCAAGGAAAATGAAATGGAAATTTCCAATGCCGAAGTAATAAAGAAGTCAAACACTTTATTCAAAAGAATATTAGCACTATTTGGGCGGAAAAGATGGTAACTCAAATGAGTTGACATAAAAATTGACATAATTAAAGGAACAATTTAATTATTGTTTGAGTGTTGCATTAAGAATATAAATGAGATTCTTAGTTTGCTTAGTAATCGATATTTTAAAGCAATTAACACTGATTGTCAATGGATAGGTATATGTCATATAAAACAAGCAGTGCTCATGTTTTCTCTTCCATTTCAGATGGGAGGAAAAGTGCTATGGTGTTTGGTTCTGGCTGGTGGATTGTTAAATTTAGCATTTTCGCAATCGGGTACTTATTTTGTGCCAGGAAATAAAGTGTATGCTTCCTATTCCAATTGGGTTCTAACATTTTCTTTTAGCCTAGACAGTCTTCAGGGCAACATTAACGAAATTTCAAAGCAAGTACAAGTATTCAAAGACTCGTGCTTAGGACATTTCACTCTCACTGCTAGTATAGTTAAAACTAATGACTCAGAAATACAAAACTTAATAAGGAGTTATGCTGCTTTGCTGCAAGCAGAATTTATTCAATTTGAACATGATATAACTACCCTGAAGAATATGTACAGTCTAATACATCAGACTGCTACTAATGATCAGGTAAGACCAAAACGAGCAGTCATACCTATAATTGGTGATGCTTTGTCATGGCTGTTTGGAACAGCAAGCGCTAGTGATTTAAGTAAATTACAGAGTGGTCTAGACAGTTTGCGGCAATCGCAAGAGAATATTATACATGTGGTGGATGAAAGTCTCACAATAATGAATAAAACAAGGGGTGCCACTATCGCAAATCGTAAGGCTATTAATACATTGATATTAAGCAGCCAGACATTAATGAAAAATATTAATGTAATCAATGATGTATTACAATCTAAATTGGGGCCCAACCTTAAATATACCCAACTTTCCACTAAATTGCAACATATGCATCATTTAATATCTAACTCCCTGGCGGTTACAAAGGATAGACTTTTTCGGGTTCTAACAGATATTGAAAACTGTTTTCAAGGCAAACTGCCATTTACCTTTGTCCCACCACGTATGCTCCGGGGCATTTTACGAAAAATTGATAAAATGTTGCCACCTACTCTTAAATTGCCACAGAAAATTTTAACTACCAAGCATCTTAACTGGTACTATACATTTTTGCCAGTCACCATTGTGCCTGGAAGGTCTGATATTCTTATTATGACCACTATTCCATTGGTAGGAGCGAATAGTCAGTACCAATTATTCAAAGCAGTTTCAGTGCCCATACCACACCCTAACGGAAAATTGGCTGCATCATATAATCTTGAAGCACCTTACATAGCTATATCTGCGGATAAAGCATCTTATGTGCTATTGAAAGATGAGGAAGCACACAATTGTGTAGGCAGCATTTCTGGTTTTTGCCCTTTTAATCAACCCTCACTGTTTATTGTTAATATGCCATCGTGTGTGCTGGCATTATTTCTAAGTAATCAAAAAGAAATTGATGTATACTGTAAGACGGTGATCAGCACGACCCACCGCGTGCCAGAGATTAGGCATGTGGTTAATGGGAAGTGGCTAATTGCCACTGCTAAAGATCTTGAAATGGAAATCCAATGTCCTAAGCAAAATAACCCACTTGTTACAACAGTGGTGAAACCAGTACAGGTGGTCAATATTCCAGATGAATGTGTAGGAAGGACTAAATATTTCTTACTCCCTCCACACTATTCCAGGAAGTCAAAAGTAGGAATCAATGATTTCTTTGACCAACACTCAATCCTATCGAAATCATTACTTAATGTATGGAATAGCTCTGTTATGTCTGCTATTGACAAACTGAACATAGCTCCCATAAGTCAGCAGCAAATTAATCATCTGGACAAAATTGAAAAAATGCCAGTATCATCCTTGAGATACATGTTACATAATTCTGCCCAAGCCACACATGAGTTCGATGCGGACTGGGAATATGTAACTTTGGTAATTTTACAGGTACTGTTTTTCATAGGGTTTGTTACAATAATTCCACTTCTTGTAAGGAAGCTGAAACAATTGGAAGGGAAATATGCAATGCTAAATCATAAATTTGGACACAAAAAGGATTATGATTATGCCTCTATTAAATCTGAAATTATTAAACCAAACAAAAGTTCTAACCGTTCTGTTGCTCTTGTCATTAAACAAACATCCGACCGTGCATCCCCTGCTACAACTAGTGTCTGCCATGGTAATCCTCGTGCGTCTACATCTAACACAGTTGCTGTTTCGTCCAAGGAACTGGCCAAACCTAGTGGAATCAACTAAAACCATCATCTTCTCCATGCAATGGTCAACCTCGCAAATGGTGGACATTCTCAACTGGTACTGTGTTCTGCTGTAAAAATGTGACTTTCAAGGCAAGACTCGGTGTGCAAGGAATTCTGAAACTGTTCAGATAACCAGTGGTGTTAAAAAAAACTTCAAGGACCGAACATCCAAATAGTGCACAGCGTGCTGTTCAACTCTATGTGCAATTTGGAATTTTGTTTTTAACATTTAGGCCATATTATGGCTAATTGGTGACTACCCAGTAAATAAGGAAGAAACTGGGTTGCTGTATGGACAAAGGCGACAATTAGCAGAATCCACCTGCTAAGATTACCAGACAATTGACTAGTAATGTGTTACATTTCCTATTATTCCAGGAACAAACTCCAAGCATAAGTGCAGATGGGATCAACCACCTGGATGGCCAAGCAACCGTAAGCCATCCATTGGAAAAACTGTGTAAGGACTCGTTCTTTGTAAAAGAACTAATAAGGAAGGACTCTGTCAAATCATTAAAAGACATTGCGAATGAAGTTGACTTTACTTCATTGAATCGCTGGACTAGAGCATCATTTTGGATAACAATCCAGGTGATAGCGGAAATAATACCATGGCGCACCCTAGACAAGGTACCAATGACACACTTGGTCCATATACAACTTTTTCTGGATAGTACTGCCTAAGAGGGTACCTGTGGGACTCATACAACAATATTTTAAATTATTACCTTATTTCATATGGTGATATAGACATTGTGACACACATCCTGGGTACATACATGGCAAGGATACCAGACTCGCAACTGGTCAAAGAGTTAATAGATGCATTGTATTTTAAAACTAACTTAAGCCCTGAAAAAATTACTGCTCTACTGTGTTCCCCAAACTCTTCCCATACGGGTATATTGAGACTTGGCAAGTGGTTGCGTGCACACAGAAGAAATGTGTGGCACATGCTAGAGCGCCAATTCCCTGATGGTGACTGTGAAACAGATTGCCCTATGTGTAACACAAAAATTGATAGTGAAGACGACATATTCTATGGGGCAGCACCTACAGTGCTCTTGCTCCCATGTTGTGATTCCCTTGTACACAGGCATTGTTTACACTGGTTCATACGACATAATCAGGAATACGCATGTTTCAATTGCGATAGCACACATGTGAATGTCATTTTTGACCCATATATCGACGATTGGGGAACACAATCTGGTACTGGTGGTATTGTAACGCCAGCAGAGCCTGATGCGTAAAATATGAATTTCTTTTTAAATATTGCAATATAAGTGTAAAATAATCAATACCCAAGTTAAAGTAATTATAATTGAGGAAAACTTTTATGGTGGAAAAGTTTTTTTTGGTAAAGGAGGGTAGAAGAGAAGGTAGGGTAGTTGTTGAAGTGTATCAGTGTTTTTTCTTATATATTATGAATGTATTGATGTTGTAACATATATTATACATATATATAGTATAAAGGTTGGTTGTGGCTCTCAATAAAATGGGTAGGTTTGGATTAAGCAATTGTAAGTTTTGTAGTCAAATAATGCCTCAAACGCCATCAAAGCAACTCCGGCATGAATTAAAACACCTTCCATGTTTTTTTCAGCCGTGTTTATGTGTGCACTGTAATGTGGGATTTATTTCGCATAGCCTATTAGGAAAACACACACAAACCGCAAGACATGAGTGGAAGTTTAACGACTCACTTCATTCACCCTTGTTCAAAGAATGTGTTGAAAAATTAAGGAAAAATTATTTTAAGGTGCACTCAACCCATTTAAGTGCTGAGGCAAGGCATAGGTTAACGGAACTAGTTGACCAACCTTTTGAATCAACATTAACAATAACAAAGAAAACCATAAACACCATCATATTAGAGTGTTTTGGTAACCCTGTGTTTGATCAGAATTAGCGACAAGTACAGGAACAAAATTTTCCAAAATAAGTTTTACCCATGTAAAGGTATTAGGGAGCCATTGTTTGTTGTTTAGCCTCTTATAAAGTTAGTTGAGGATTTGTTTAGAATTCAGAAAACTTTTGTGTGAAAAGTTTTCTTTTACAAGGTAGGGACGAATGTAACAAGGTTATGTTACTAGAATAGGGTTAGAGGTAGAAAGGGTTAATGCATGGGACAAGATATTGTCTGAGAATTATTGATGCTGTGCTAGTATTAGGTAACTTGTCAGTGAACGCCTCCGGCTGCAGGGCCAGTAGTCATAAAGCAATTAAGTAGGTCCCGGACTAGCTGAGGTCATTTCCATGATTAGGAAATAGCTGACAAGATGATAATAAGATACCAGATTAGCATATAGGGCCGAATTAGCATATATGGCCGAACAAGGCTGACCAAGTTAGATAAGGTAGAAGTTAGAATTCAATTATCGTGCATGCCTAGTTATCATATATTGATTGTAGACAAGATGTTGTCTGTGGTCGTCCCCCAATAAAGGTACTATATAAAGTGATATGTGTATAATGCTTGAATGGGAGTAGTTGTCTTTACCTAATTCATATTTCATTTCAGATATTTCCCAGAAATGTTATCACCAACGTTCCTGTACAAAAGGTTTTATGCATTGTAAAAGCGAGGCATGAAAATTGCATGCACGAAAATTTCATTTTCCACTATGCTAGTTTAAATAGGAAAAGGGACGGATTTGCAGTTGACATGATTGAGTGTGGCAGTTAGCAGAAGCATCACGTGACCTACTATATATAAACAATATTTTATGTCAAGTTAATTGACTATGATTTATGTTAGCACGTGGCGCCAACTCTGAACACATGTAGGCCTACCACGAAACTTCAAAGTATCTCTTATTTCCGCAACAATTTCTTCATACTTTACACATGTTAACCCTCCACTTAGGTACGCTATACACATCAAAAACAGTGAAACTTGCGAATAAAGACCGCCCTAGGGAAGAAAAAAATCGGTCTTTGTTCACAGGTGGGATTTGTTTGGAGGGTTGAGTACTGATGATATTTTCATAAGGGTGCATAGACTGCCTACCATTTTTTCACTGCTTTATCTGTTTAGAAATAAAACACAAACTGAAGGCAAAGCACCTTGGTTTCTGTGCCTTCCCAATGACCAAGGGTTTGAGTTTCTCACCCATCATGCTGGCAGTTAGTGCTAGAGTAATCCCCCCCTGGACTGTTTTCCACCAATACAGTCCTCTCCTTTGGTATGAAAACTTTGGTTTATCGTTTCACAAAAACAATCCTGTTTCATCCATATTGAAAATGTCTTCAGGTCTTAATATGCGTTAAAAGTGCCATTGGTCAGATCCTTTGCGAATTTCAAAGCCTGTTGCTGAATCAAAGGCCCACTGACGGGCATGGAGCATTTGGTAGCATCTTGAAAGCAGTTAAGACGCTTTTCATACCTGGATTATCAACTGTACTACACAAAATCTCAGAGCAAACTTAAGACGTGTGCCCCCAGTTATCATTACGACAAAGGATGACAAAATTGCAGTAGAACCTTAGCTGGCTTGGGTTAAATTGCTCTTACACTAGTCCTCACCTGGGCTTTGGTTAAATTACAATTGTATCCCACCCCTGCATGTGTGTGGTATGTATCCCTTTAATCCCCTCGCAGAAAAAGTGATGTTTATGATTTACTGAAAATCAGATTGAGAAATATCTGATAATAAGACATGAGAATGTCTATTTGCAGGAGTGGTCTTTGTTCACCGGGGAAATTGGTCATTGGGAAGATAAAGGGCGGCCTCTGGTCTCTGCTGACAGGGGGTCTCTATTCGGAGGGTAAATATAGAGTAATTTCTCTTGGGGGTATTTTGAGCGGTCTTTGTCCGAAGGGGATCCTTGTTTGGAGGTGGTCTCTCGGTCCGGCTTGACTGTTCATCATATCCAGGTACGCTATGCACGTTAAATACATCATATCAACATTGTATCATCCTGCATCATCCGGGAACATGGTTAAATTGAAATCGGACAGCCATTGCCGTGTTTAAGAGAAGAAGAACTGTTTATAGCGTAAAGTTTTAACAGATTACCCAGGATTCCAAATGCAACTTCACATTTGCCATAACCGACAGCTGTCAATGAGTAAAGGGAATATGTATAGTGCTTATCTTTAAGTTGTGTACCTACTGTGTAAGCATGCACATGCGCAGAACAAGTGCACAAGTGGCTTTTGTTTATCAATTGAATTTCCGAACTGTCAGTCAAGTAGATGTTACACCCACCATATCTATTCTAGGAATATGCACATGCTCAAAAGCATTTCACTTTGTGTTATCTATCGATATATTCAGGACACGTAAAGCGCTGAGCTATTCCATATATTCCTAAAATGTATAAAGATGCACATGCGCACGAACATTTCGCAAGAGAGAGGTGTTGTGAGACCAATAGCACGTAGAAAGGTATCAAATTATGACATGTCCTTTGCTAGTCAAGAGCCTCCCGTAACTCTTTTTGTATGAAATATCATAGCTCAGGAATGTGATCTTAATGCAGTAAGAGGTTAGCTTTTGGAATTGGGAATTTGTAATTTTCGTCACATTTGGCTAAATTCTAACAAATCCGTTTTGATTGGAGGAATAAACTGGAAAACCCCCGTGAAAACCACCGTCTTAACCCCAAGCCAAAGAAAATCTCCTCTTTTTCAGTACACGGCAGTTCTTTTGAAACATCTTTTTAACGTCAGTTTATCATGTTTCAACTATGGTGGTATTGATCATTTCTAAAGCCTTATAGTAAATGAGATATGCGCCTCAATAATTAGGCGATGCTTTCGAAGGTTTTTCTGAATGGAGATCTCAGAATACCGCCCATGTATTGAATTGCTATCTGGTGGCTATTAGCAAGACGAAAAACTGCACATCATTCTCACTCCGTTGTCAGAGAGTAAACATTCAGCTTTGCGTGATCTATAATGTACCTGGCACACACACGCACACGAACACACACACGCACAAACACACACGAACACACACACACACACAAACAGACACACACACACACACACACACAGAAGGTGTTTGCAGGTTAAAGCTGATAGTCTGATAGTTAAGATAATAGTTGATGACCTAAATATCATCAGTACATAACCCGCAATTTTTCGGCATGTTCATTCAATTTAGGAAGGTCCCATTTACATTTCCAACTATTTGTGCTATTCCTAGAAGAGAAGAATAGCAGTGCCCGGGGTAAACCAGAGACTAACCATATCTCAGTGAAAACTTTTACATTTGCTTTATTCATTAGTTAAATGCAGGACCTTTGAATTGGTGAGAAACAGCAACAACGAGTAACCAGCGGCAACTCCCTGGACCACCTGGCTATTGGAGCATCCCACTCTTCGTAAATGCAAGTATAACTTATGTGATAACATTTAATTCCAGGTGCCTTTTGAAGACTAGAATTGATTAGAATAAAGATATAGGAAGAGTACTGGATCTCCATGATACAAATGGAGGATACGACAAGTGTGTAAAGGATATGTTACGTCTTTATTTATTCAACGAGGGGTGATAAAAAGGAAGGGAACGTATCGGAAGGGGCCCTATTAAGAATCAATTTGGTTTTCTTCCCGTGGAAATGTCATCACAAGATGTAAGATCATGATATTTCCTGTGTGAATACTAGTGACTTTGGGGCTATAGAAAATCTAATTGAGATTATTTGATAACTAACAAATTTGGTGGAAGAAGGAAGTGATGTGATGACCAAGCCACAGACTTGAAGGCTGCAATGGCCAAAAATTGACAGCCTTCCATTTTTTCACAAAAAACAAGGAACTGAAATTACTATCTAACCCTACCTAGGCTTGCCTCTTCCTTACAAATAAGAATGATTAAAAGTTAATATTTGGTATGTTTGTTAATTCAATTAAATTGAAAAAAAAATTTGGAAGTCAATTAATTTACAAAAACCATTCTTTTAGAATAAAATCAAGGTGATTCTTAATAGGGCCCTTTTTTCAATAACACACATATGAGAACCATATTTTCCGAGCCCTCGAGGAGGATCTTAGGTGGGGGATCCACATCAACTAACCATACAGCATAAACACAAGTACCTCACCTACCTAACAGTAGGTGGGTCTGGTATAAATTCTAAACGCTGTTCTTTATTTCATGAGAAACCCTCAAATTGATTCTTAATAGGGCCCTCTCCTATACATGTTTCAAAATTTAATCTGTGTGTTTAGTCTACTCCAAATAAACCAATCAAGTGAAGAGAAAATGAAGCTTGGTATGTATGTTCCTGTAATACCACAGCATAGATCAATATACACATGAACATTTCTACCACTATGGGGCTGAAATACCCATTGAAGATTTTCGATCCCCAATGGCTGTCCACAATGGGCATTGGGAATCAAATTAATACCATATTTGGCAAAGATTGCCATATATGGAACATTGCACTTCTTTCATTGCTTAGCAACGTGACCTAGAAATGTCACGCGGGAGTGTTCCTGTCACGCGGCAGGCACGCGGGAGCTTTCTGGCGGCATCGTTCGCTGCATGTAAACAAAGCCACCAGTATTACCTTAACAGTTCGTATTATGTTTATTTATTCTATAGTACCTCACAAATAAAGAATCTCCCACTTAAGTATCAGATAACAGCTTTCCAACACTCTGTGAGAAGTTATATCTAGGAACTATTTTATAATGTAGTATCTTCGGGGGGAAACCGGCAGACGCATTGATATTGACCCAGTTTTGGTAAAGTAATTGGGTTGTGTCAACAAAGGCGCTAGCCAGCAAGTTTCCCCGATTATTTACTGTTTATTTATCTATGGGACGTGGCAGGAATAGGATCTTGAACTTATGTGCTAGAGGATGATAAATCTTACATTCGGGGACAGAATTTTCATATTGGAACTCGCCAGAGGCTCGTTCCAAGATGAGAATTCTGTCCCCTCATGTAAGATTTATCATTCTCTAGCACACGCGTTCAAGATTCTCTATATCTTCTACTAGAAGTCTGTTAGTAGATGCAAAACTAGTGCCCTTTCATCTTCCTAGATATGGCGTATGAATTGCCACTACAGTTAGAAATGACGCAAATAATGTACCTATTTAGGTAAGACCCTTGGTGTGTGTAATTTATCAAGTGAAGAGAAAATGAAGCTTGGTATGTATGTTCCTGTAATACCACAGCATAGATCAATATACACATGAACATTTCTACCACTATGGGGCTGAAATTTATCAAGTGAAGAGAAAATGAAGCTTGGTATGTATGTTCCTGTAATACCAAGATGAGAATTCTGTCCCCTCATGTAAGATTTATCATTCTCTAGCACACGCGTTCAAGATTCTCTATATCTTCTACTAGAAGTCTGTTAGTAGATGCAAAACTAGTGCCCTTTCATCTTCCTAGATATGGCGTATGAATTGCCACTACAGTTAGAAATGACGCAAATAATGTACCTATTTAGGTAAGACCCTTGGTGTGTGTAATTTATCAAGTGAAGAGAAAATGAAGCTTGGTATGTATGTTCCTGTAATACCAAGATGAGAATTCTGTCCCCTCATGTAAGATTTATCATTCTCTAGCACACGCGTTCAAGATTCTCTATATCTTCTACTAGAAGTCTGTTAGTAGATGCAAAACTAGTGCCCTTTCATCTTCCTAGATATGGCGTATGAATTGCCACTACAGTTAGAAATGACGCAAATAATGTACCTATTTAGGTAAGACCCTTGGTGTGTGTAATTTATCGCATAAGGTTTTTTATCATTACATGTGAGATGCTTCACTTTTTCGCTGTCTCATTATTTTGACACGTTTCAAAACAGGATACACACGTCTATCTTTGCTATATGAGCATCCCCAATCAATGACCCCATGGGGACTGCCTCCTCTCTCTCTCTCTCTCTCTCTCTCTCTCTCTCTCTCTCTCTCTCTCTCTCTCTCTCTCTCTCTCTCTCTCTCTCTCTGAGTGTGAATGCTTACTCCAGTTCAATCTTTCCCATATCAGTTTGATACCCAATTGAGGTGTGTTAAAAGAGAGCTGACATGAATTGTTTATGCTTAAAAAGAAAGTGTAGGAGGTTGTCCAGTATGTTGTGGGAACTCAAACCAGCTTCCTCTCTCCTTAATCAAAGGAATTATGTGTCACTTTGCCGGAGTTCCTCTCACAGAAATATGATGAATTAATTAGTTTCATTTGAAGATACTCAGGAGCCATTTTTCTCAGAAATGAACTAAATAAATATTAAAGTTTGTTTAGAGTGGTAGTTCATTGTAGAGATTATAGGTGTCTGTAACACAAATTAATGTCTCTCTGTCTCGTTATAGGATTTCATGTTAAATCAGATGGCGTAAAGAGAGGATTGTGTACACGACTCATCCCAGCTGTGCTCGCACTTATATCTTGCCTTTCATAACAATGATACTTGCTGGCATTTACAAAGAGTCAACCAATACCATGGACGTAAGAGGGAAAATATCACCGTAGTTAGGTGGCAGGCACTTACCTCTATAATTAGACATATTGTCACAATGATGACCCCACTGAGGGGAAGGAGATAAATAATAAATTTAACTGAGAATGATAGCCTAAGGTGTTTTGAACATATACAATATACTATATCCACATCTGAAAACGTTTACAGACATGGCGCAGTTTTTTCTCTCACTTTATTTCAATAATCAATAAAAATGCCCTTTGGGTTAAAAAGAACTATACATATATGGCTAGGGAAGAAAGGTCTTGTGGGCAGTTTAATGGATACAAGACTGTAAACCAAACACCTTTACCTTTATCTCATACATAATATCTTTAACACCACACGGCCAGTTCCATTTCCTGAGAAAAAAATATGAGGCATTATGTGTTACAAGATAGTAGGAAACTTTCATAAGACATTTTTCGGGGAGTGATTTCAAATATCCTGTCTAACATGCTCAGTATTTAGACCTCTCATTTGTATTTCAAAATTGCTGCCAACGTCTGCGAAAACAACTTTTAAAACATGATAGTTTAGTCACAGGCAAGCTGTTGTTACTGTTTTTGGCAGTCGTTGAAACATTTTCAGTGACATCAACATTGGATATATTTGATAAAATTTGGAATACCATACCGCCCATATCGCCACTGATTGCCACAGAAAGAGGACACTTTGGCGGGAGAAAGCCCAAAATAGGAGATTTTTACAATCAATTACTCCATGGGACTCTCTCTCTCTCTCTCTCTCTCTCTCTCTCTCTCTCTCTCTCTCTCTCTCTCTCTCTCTCTCTCTCTGTGCTAATGCTTATACCAGTGGTATACTACCTTTATCAGTTTGATTCCCAGTTTTACTGTATTAAAGCTATTCAAATTTAATTCTGTTGTGAAACGTTTATAAGGTGAATTGCTAAAAGGACAGATTGATTGCATGGGTAGAGAGCATGTCAGTATGGTGTAATAATTTATACTGCATTGCACTCTAACAACTGTTGTTTGTCAATTAGCTGGGTCGTTGTCCCAATTACTTCCATTTGAAGTCATACATGGTTTACTTGACATCTTAGAAAGAGTATAGCAACTGATGCAGATCAAGCCTCTGTTTTCTCAGATACAATTATGGCTGAAAAACAAGTGTTTGCTTAAACTCAGACAAAACGTCATCATGTAATACTCCTAGATGAGCACCCACTATGAAATACTCCATGGGGACCCCTCTCTCTGTCTGTACGAAAGCATATACCAGTGCTATGTTACCCATATCATTTTGATATCCCATTTACTTGTATCAAAGGTAGCTCATATTACACCTTGTGTAAAATGCTTAAACTCTGAATTCAACAAAAGTGGAAGATTGATTGCAATAGTAGAGAAGAAAGCTCCATCTATCTCTGTCCGGTATGTTGCTGTGATACTTCAAGCTGGCTTAATCTCTCGCTGTGGAGTTATGTGTCACATTTCTAGAGCTCAACCCACATAGATAATGAATTGAATCCTTTCATCTGGAGACAAACAGTTTGACTGCCATTTTTGCTATATGGGGGAGCAACTGATGCAGATCAAGCCTCTATTTGATTTGATATAATGGTGACAGCAAGACAAGTGTTTGCTTATACTGAGATGAAGAGGTGACCGTGTGATGCTACTATTTAAGCAGCCACAATCAGCTAATCCATGTTAACCTCTCTATCTCTCAAAGATGACAAATTTATTACTTTCATTTAGAGACATAATAGCTTTAACTGTCAATTCAGAAATAAGGAAGCACCTGATGCAGACCGAGTTTCTGTTTGATTTGATAAGATGGTTAGAGCAAAACAACTGTTTGCTTAAACTAAGACAAAAAGGTGATCATGTAATATTACTATATGAGCAGCCACATGAGGATCTCTTTTCCATCACCCGTGGTGTATTGTCTATATCAGTTTGAGATACAGATATAAGATAAAAGATTTGCTTGACATTTTGGTAGCAATTAAGCAAGTGATGTAGGTCTGTACTCTGATTAATTCAATACAATGGTAGCAGCAAGATAAAGGTTTTCTTTCTTTCAGACAAAAGGTGATACTTCATTACTACTTTATCAGGATTCACAGCCGATTACTCTTCTCTCTTCCTGTGATTATATATTGATTGCTTATACTATGTTACCAATGTCACTTCGATACCCAGGTGACTTGTATGAAAGGGTTCCCAACATGGCTGCATTAATGTGTTCAGTATGTTGTTAAGGTAGAGAACATAGCTCTGTCTACATCTAGTATGTTGTCAAGCTTCTGTCTGACTATGTACAATGGTGACTGCAAAGCAAGTATTTCCTTAAACCCAGACAAAAGGTCATTGTGTAATATTACTTTTTGAGCATCCAATAAGGTGATTACTTGCTGAAACTCCCGAAAGATGATCAATTACTATGACTGCATGCGCATCTACAAAGAATTACTTAGCAGAAACACCTGTAAAAAGACTAAAAAAATATTTTATACTGATCCTGCTTGACCTAAGTGCAGCATATATATATATATATATATATATATATATATATATATATATATATATATATATATATATATATATATATATATATATATATATATATATATATATATATATATACTAGAAAAGTACCCGTCCTCCCGTCCTTCGGACGGAAACCATTGTATTTCTTCTAGTGGCAAACATATCAGGGCATCCAGATATCCTTGAGACCAAACATTTAGGGCCTCCTATTATATGTATCAATAATTCAAGAAGCTTGGCAAACAGTCATACCATTGATATATTAGATCATGGGTTATTACACCGGCTGTAATGAAGAAGATGGGGCATCACTGTTATATCTAATTCTAATAATTTCTACTCAAAACTATTTTCAAAGTAAAAGTAAATGTCATTTGTATATCTATGTCTGTATGTCCGTCTGTCCATCCATCCATCCGCCCCTGCACTCAGCCCTTGCTAAGTATTGTCTCAGTTGCGACCTCCCTGAGGTCTTACGGCAGAGGGGCTCCCTTGACGCTGCCCGGACAACCTATAACTATTGTGAGGTGTTAGCTGTTGTGTTAGTGTACCTCGGACCTCCCGGAGAGCTATACGGATATAGAAATCAGCTTCAAAAGCAACTTTTTGAATATTTTTCTGAAATTTGTTTACGTTAAGAACCATCTAGATACACTCGTCTACCAAACTGCCAACTCAGAATTAGGCAAACAGGCGCAGCAACGGAGATCGTGCGTTGCAAAGGATTGGGCCTCCTCTCTTATAATATATATATATATATATATATATATATATACCAGGTATATATATATATGTATATGCTATCAATGAAATATTTTTTGGAATAAAGTCCAGATACGAAAAAAACGTGGAAAGAATGTGTATGAGTTGGCCAGTAAGCATTTTGGTATGATTCTACCCACAAATTATTTCCAAATGATACTTTTATGTGGATATCCTCCTCCTCCCCCCAAAAAATGATAAATAGATAAAAAAAAAAGATGGGCTTTTCTTTGAGCTGCTACGCTATGATTGTTAAGGAAATGTAAAAACAATACTATTTCAATAATTGTTGAAGGAAAACATATTCCAAAGGAGGCACAATCTTTGTTCAAACACGGATTAATTCCAAGCATACCCAAAGTGAGGTGGTTCTATAAAATATACATAGACATTAAGTTCCATCACAATTTATTTTGATAAAGATAACTTTCAAATTGTATCTATTTAAAGCCGGGTAGCTTATATACTGGCTGTATGGAAAACATCTTTTGGAACTATAGAAAAGTCCGAATTTTCCGTAAGCTCAAAAATGCATGTTACCCATGCAGCACCGTAGTATGCTGAATTGTTTGGGTTTGTTCAAATGCTCTCTCTCTCTAAGCGCACAACCTTTGATTGTGTTTTTTCCCAAGGGATGTGTCCGTACGCTCTTAGCGCCGATGCAGGCAATGTCCATTGTGTCCATGCCGCCTAAACCCTTTCGGTGCATGCCCAGGTTCCCTTTGATTACCCGGGTAAGCTACGCTACTACAGTGTGCGTGCTTCTGCCACCGGACAACCAACAAAGTCCGTGCAGTGCAACCCCATTGTGGAAGCAGAAGTTTGATATCGGTTGTACTATATATCGCCGGGTGGTCATACCACACCCGGGCGTGCTTGAGGATAAGAAATCAGCATCAAAAGCACCTTTTTGTTTAATTTTTCGAAATTAGTTTACGTTAAGAACCATCTAGATACATATGTATATATATATATATATATATATATATATATATATATATATATATATATATATATTTATTTATTGTGTGTGTGTGTAAATATGGCTGTTTCTTGAGATATACAATGATTGCAGAAATAGAGAGCATGGCTGCAGCTGTCCAGTATGTTTTAGCAGTTTAAACGTATGCTACCTCCATATCTAAATGAGGTATTGTATACCACTTTACTCTGGATACACTACCTATGTTGATGAATTGATCGCCTTCATTTACACAAGCAGAAATCATAAGCTGCATTTTGGTTATACTGATGCAACTGAAGCATATCAAGCTTTTGTTTGATTTGATGCAAGTGGTTGCCTAGACTCATACCAAAATGTTTTTTTATTAATACCACTGTATGGCCACCAGAAATACTATGTAGAAAATGTTGTATGCTATTCCAGCTGAAAAAACTATATTCTCTTTAAACATCAATTACCCTTCTAAAGTTGGATTGTTCTTTAATAGAAAAGAAAAATGAATGTACTTCTCTTTACTATTTACAAACCCATTTCTCACACAAGCAAAAGAAAGTTCCAAGACTGTAGTTCCAGTCGTATGTCCATTGTATCATGGAGACATATCTCAGATATAGTGGAGGCTAACACCTTGTGTCTGTGTGTTGTTACATGCTATTGTCAAGGGAGTATCTTAGCTATCAGAATAAGGACTTGATAAGCTAGGTCAATACAAATCACGCTAACTGTGTCTTATTGCAAAATTTCCTACCCCCGATTAAAATGTAAGTGAATTCATGGACATAATAATAAGCAATGTTAGGAAACCTGATCATACTTTCAGACAGGAATTGATTCATATCCTCACATGCGGTATTCGATGCTACAATATTTTCATATAGATGCGAAAGAGTGTATGTTCCTTTTTTGTTATAAAGAATGATATACCTAGATAAAGGTTTCTATTTTCATTTTGTCTCCTGTTTTAGTAAACTTTTAGTTTTGATCTATAATCTTCCAAAATGGCACTTTTTATCGATGAATATCCCTTAGCTGACACATACTTATTCAAATATTGATATTGATCAAAAGAACACCTGTGATCAATGCAATGTTGCTATCAACTCTGTGACTGTTGTGCATAACAGTCTGTACGAAGCTTTTTTATGGATCCCAATAACAAAAACGCCCTTTCACTATACTTCAGGTACGTATGTGTATGTGTCATCTTCTGATTTGCCTACTTTATCTACAAAATATTGATTGCTCCTGGGTTGATCTTTTATTCTGATGTGTCTGTTTGCATCATACAGTGATATAAATTGCTCTATATTGCATAAACAAGGGAGGGAAGTACGCTGCTTTATTGTTGGTATGCTTCAGTATCCAATCCTTCGACTTTTGCCATCACTTCTCAACAAAATAGGGAAAATATTTTTTTATATATTTAAAGGCCGTTTAGACCTCTGCTACACAACGATATAGAGGCATCCATGTGTTGGATTTATTATATGATACCTTTTCACAGACAAACATTTTGATACCAACCACTAACCCTCACCATTGGCTTAAGGTGATTTTTGAATGTTTTTACTGACATAATTTTACTGACAGATAACTGTTGGTTAACTCACTTTTCCCCCCAAAAAGTATTGCAGCCTTGTTTGTGATGTTGAAATATATTGCAGCTTCCACCAGATGATAATGGTTGTGGTGAGCATTTCAAATGATACCTCTAGTCCAGATCTAACAATTATACCAAAGAGTAACCTTTCAAGGTTAAATATTTCAGAGTTAACCTAACTCTTTAAATTAGGCCCTTTTCCTGATCCACATATTGGCTATTGGATTTCCACTGTGGCAGCCAGTGAACAAGGAAACCAGATTATAAATGTATTAACATTTTTTGTTTTGTTTTATTGCACCTTTTTCATCCCTTAACTGTTCCACTACCAGCTGACTTAATTGTTAATACTGTAGGATGGCATATCATATGCATGCATTTGTTTCATCAAAAATAGCTTTAGATGTTGGAATTTGTGTAGTTAGGTTAATTTAGAATACTGCAACTTGGTAACGATGTCAAAATCAGGCCTGGATGACCTCTGATGATAAATAATATTTCAGAAGATTCTTTACCCAAGAAAACCTACTTGTAGACACCAAGACCATGTTTCTAGCTGCTAGAATATACAGAAATAAAGCTTTCAGTAGCGGCCATTTTTATTTCAAATATGGCCGCCAGTTGCCATGGCAAACTAATGTGAAAATATATTCAGGTTACTTAGTTGGTGTTTAACTGTGTCGATGTAAAGTAACATGGGCCCAATGCCGTAAAGAATCTTTATCCATCAAGTGTTTTGCATTTGTTTCATTAAGAATGGCTTTGGGGGTCAAATGTTGGGAAATAAGCTTAATTCTAAGTACAGCAGCACGGTCGCCATCTTGGAATGACATCTAATGATATTAGCTTTTTCAGAATAAGGTACTGCACCCCAGAAAACTCTATTGTAGACATCAAGATCGGGTTTCCAGGGGCATGCGCTAGACACTAGCCCCATAGCCAATAACTATAGAAAATTGTGTATGGTTATGATAACATTTGCCTTTGTAGCCTGGCTGCCTATAAAAACGTGAAACTTTAAGATCATGCTCAGAGCAATATTGACAATAGAATCAGTTGAAGAGCACCATTTGACACATCAGGTGTCCGTTGGTACAATTCCCATGTGGTATAGAACAGTGAAAAGATAGCTTACGCCCTCAAAATTTGTTTTAAGGAAGAACTGCAGCATTTAGAAAATCTAGGGCTATGAGAGCTTGGGTTAGGCTATGGCAATTTGGAAACCTGAAGTCCGGTGGTCTCTTGGAGTTTTTAACCATATCGTGACCCCTGGGTTTTTAGCTAATCTAGATGCTTAAATATGAAGAAATATAGCTTTAGGTAGCAGTCAATTTGAATGCCAATATGGCCATCAGTTGCCATCGCAACCAATGCGAAAATGTATTCAGGTTACTAAGTGAGTGATAATCTGTGTCAATGCAAAGTAACATGGGCCCAGTTCAGTATAAACATCTTTATTCCCTCAAGTGTTTCACTAACTTGACAGTTGTAACTATGAATAAACAACACAAATCACTATTTTCACAACAGTATTGTCATGGCTTCATGTGTGATGCTGGGTGCTGTACACACAGGAAATGCAACTATTCTGGCCTGGACTGCCTGTCAGATGAAGAGTAGCAGTGCATTGTGGGATACAATGGCTCCCATGGTCTTGAGATTAATGGCTGGTTGGGGGATGGCATTTAATTGCAATTTCACAGATGAGGAAACCAAACAGTATTCAGGTGAACAGGGACTGTAAAGTATACATACTAAAGTAGGTTCTCAGCATATATTAACCTGAAGGTGTAATTGTCCTTTAACCCAAGCCTGGGTGGGGACCTGTGTAAGCTAAATTTAACCCAAGCCAGCTAATGTTCAATTGCAATTTTGTAATTCTTTGTCTTGATGAAAAATGAGGTCACATGTCTTTAGTTTGCTTTGGGATTTTGTGCAGTACAGTAGATAACCTAGGTATAGATGCCCCCTTAAAGGAAGTTTCTTACCTTGGTAGAAAGAGTTAAGGTAATAGAGCTCAACAATAAGAACAGAAGTGCTTGTAAGATAGCCGAGGATTTTGGATTGGGAAAACCCAATACATGTCCATGTCCATGTATGTCTTGCTCATTCTGAATGAGTATAACTTTCTTATTTTGAATGCTCATATCATAACTGCCAAAACATGTAGTGCCTTTCCAAGCTTTATTTGAGGTATTATGAAATATAATATGTGACATTAATTAATCTTTTAATCAGATACATTTTAGTCTCCTTCACATTTTACATACAAATTTGTGATTTATTGTTAAACAGATAAAACAGTGAAAAAATAGTATGCAGTCTATGAACCCCTATGAAAATAGAATCAGTATTCAACCCCCCGAACAAAGCCCACCTGTGAACAAAGACCGTTTTTTTTACTTCCCAGGGGCGGTCTTTATTCGCAAGTTTGACTGTATATATATATATATATATATATATATATATATATATATATATATATATATATATATATATATATATATATATATATATATATATATATAAATATATATAAATATATATATATATATATATATATATATATATATATATATATATATATATTGTTATATATATATTGTTATATATATATATATATATATATATTGTTATATTGTTATATATTGTAACAGTAAGATAATAAACCAGAGACTTAGTCAAATTACTAAAACCTTCAAGGATTTGGCAAAATACCTGTTTCACTCGGGGATTTGACTAAATCCCTAAAATGTCTACGGATTTGACTAAATTACTGCCAATATATAGGAGGGTAATTTTTGACTTGTTTACAGGACACATTTCAGCGGGATTTTTAAATGACAGTTACCTGTGTTTTATGCTTAGTTGAGTGCTACTTATGATTCCTGACTTTCAGAGTAATGAGGACTTGGCTCAATACTTGGCAATGTGCTGAATAATCTATGCCCACCCAAAATCTATTGCTTGATGATGATGATAATAAGTATCATAATGATCTTTTATCATTTTCATTGTTATCATTATAGGTAGAGAATTGGGACAATAATTGTGATTGTGAGTGTACTTAGTAGTAGAGTCTGAGTAGTGGTATTTTAATTAATGGTAACAGTATTTTACAAATTCATAGTAGTAGTAGTAGTAGTAGTAGTAGTAGTAGTAGTAGTAGTAGTAGAAGTAGTAGTATAGGCAATAGTCTGATTTTATTATCACTATCATTATTATTATTATTATCATTATTATTATCATTATGATTATTATTATTATTATTATTATTATTATTATTATTATTATTATTATTATTTACATTATTATTATTATTATTATTATTATTATTATTATTATTATTATTATTATTATTATTATTATTATTATTAGCCTTATTATTACTATTTCTATCATTACTATTATTACTATTATTACTATTTCTTCAGTAGTAGTAGTAGTAGTAGTAGTAGTAGTAGTAGTAGTAGTAGTAGTAGTAGTAGTAGTAAGAGTAGTAGTAGTAGTAGTAGTAGTAGTAGTAGTAGTAGTAGTAGTAGTAGTAGTAGTAGAAGTAGTAGTAGTATTTTAGCATTATTATCATTATTACACTTATCAGCAATAATATAATGTTATTTTGATAATGATGATGATCACAGTAGTAGTATTTGTATTATCTATCATGATTACTATTGCAACCATTATTATCATTATTATTATTATTATTATTATTATTATTATTATTATTATACTTATTATTATTATTATTATTATTATTATTATTATTATTTTTATTATCATTATTATTATTATTATTATTATTATTATTATTATTATTATTATTATTATTATTATTATTATTATTATTATTATTTATATTTTATATCTATTTATTTATTTCCATTATCAAAAGTTTTATTTTGATGATGATCACAG
>OZ012691.1:2033631-2061794 GCA_963942565.1 Maea johnstoni | reverse complement strand
ATATATATATATATATATATATATATATATATATATATATATATATATATATATATATATATATAATATATATATATATATATATATATATATATATATATATATATATATGTATATATATATATATATATATATATATATATATATATATATATATATATACATATATATATATATATATATATATATATATACATATATATATATATATATATATGTATATATATATATATATATATATATATATATATACATATATATATATATATATATATATATATATATATATATATATATATATATATATATATATATATGTATATATATATATATATATATATATATATATATATATATATATATATATATATATATATATATATATATATATATATATATATATATATATATATATATATATTTATAAATAGATATAGATATATATAGATATATATATATATAGATATATAACTGCATGTAAGGAGATTCTTGCAGGTTAATGTTTAAGGGCTGTGACAACATGGGTGGTTCGGTATTATGATGTGTACAGCATCGACTAAGTTTTTTTTTTGTTGTTGTTGTATCCTGTGTGTACATTCTACAACACAATGCAAATAGCCAAATTGTTAAATTCAATTATTCCAATCAGAGTTTCTTATAATTTAGATATCATTTGATGATTTGAATATTACAAGTACCGGACAAATTATTTTGTTTTATTTCAGGTATTTCTATCAATTCAGAAAGGTTCGATTGAAATATGTATCCTCAGTGGCAACATTTTCACATGTCTTTAACCAGACTCTAACTCGGGACCCTTAACATTAGTGATAAACAGCAACAGAAAGTAACCGGTGGCAACTCCCTGGACCACTTCGTAAATGTAAGTAGAACTTCTGTCATAAATTTACTTTATGGTGCCTTTTGAAGATCAATATGGATTAGAATAAAGATATGGGAAGAGTACTGGATAACCATGACACAAACTGAAGACACGACACTTGGGTGAAGGATTATATGTTACGTCTTTATTTGTTCAACGAGGGAAGATAAAAAGGAAGAGAACGTACATGATTCAAATGTTATTCCGTGTGTTTAGTCTAATACAAATAAACCTATCAAATGAAGAGAACACAAGTTAGATGTTATATATTGGCTAATACAGATGTGGATGTCACGAGAAATAACAAACGAAATAGTACCTAATATGTCTCTACTTTGATGCAAATGAAGATACAAGAGGTCGAAGGTCTGAGTTCAGTGTTACTAAATGTATTTTTATTCTAATACATGTATAAATAAATATCTGAGAGAACGGGAACTTGGGGGAAATGTAGTTTGGCATGTCTGTTTCTGTAATACCACAGCATGGATCAATGAACACATGAACATATCTTCTACTACTACTACTACTACTACTACTACTACTACTACTACTACTACGACTTCTACATGCAGCAGTAGCAGCAACAGTAGTAGTAGTAGTAGTAGTAGTAGTAGTAGTAGTAGTAGTAGTAGTAGTAGTAGTAGTAGTAGTAGTAGTGGCATTAGTACCCGAACATTCAGTCGGAGCAAACAAGAATCAGCCTGATTCTATTTCAAACGTACCATACCAGCAGGCTGCAAGATTCTGGCAGTAGAAAACTGAACAAAAATATGCACAATTTTATTAAATGGAACTAAATTCCATAATCATAGACAGGGTACCACAAAATGAAAACAATGTGCATTTCAAATTTAAGATTGCGTAACATTAAAATGAAGTCAAAATTGCAGAAAGGGTAATACTCTTCGATATGGATCAACCAGATTTCAATCAAATCCATTGATATTTGATATCGAAAATGCATGTTTGAAGCGACAACAACTTGATGAAATATTGCATAGAGAAAAGAGCAAGAATGTTTCCTGTTTGTATGCAAGGCTATAGGAGTTTTTGTTTTGTAATATGTGGTGTCCTACTATGCCCCTTCAATGGCCTAGATAGTTGCAGATGGTCGTGTCATGGAGAAAAGGATGTAAATATCGAAATACCCCTATATTCACAAAATATTCCCATGAGCCACCTTAAGATGGATACTATCATATCAAGATGACCAACTTATTCCACTTATTTCACGGACTCCATGGTTTCTCGCAGAGAAAGTAGAGAGAGTATGTACAAACATTGTCACTAAGGAGGAAATCACGGTCCCGCCATCCAGCTACACAATCCTCCTGATCACCGCTGAGGCTATCAGGCTGACCACTGTAAAACAATGGTCCACCTGTCCCTGGCCCGGTAGAAGTCGCTATTGTCTGCCCTGTACCCTCACAAACCCACGTGCCCTCGTTGGCTGCATCAGTGACGCCATAGTAGACACCTCTGGAGGACTCTAGAATAAATATAAACCTTCTTCAAAGAAAAGACAACAAATTACATGTCTTGCTACTTATCAAAGTATGACTACCGTAAATCAATCGAAGAAATAGTCAATGATAACATTACTTTACTCATTTCACCCTCAAAGAACTCTAGAAGAAATATAAATTTCCTTATACGAAAATACAATAACTTGCATGTATTTATACTTTTATTGAATTATAAAAATATAAATGCCAGAAATCAATGGATGAAAGAATAGTAAATGATAACATAACAGTACTCAATGTTAGTGCATCGTTAAACACACTTCTCATAAATGATATCACCATACCACGTTTGAGCATGCAACATGAAGTAAAAAAATAATATTTGAAATAAAGAACACTCACTGGTTTTCACGAAATTGCGTACAACTGTCAGTTCTGATTCTGTTTCTGGACAGAACAACATGGCTCCCTTAGCTTCACAATCAGCCTTGGCCTGTGCCCAGGTCAGTGCAATGGAGGAGAAGTTGTAACAGGAACCACTTCCAGGCAGCATGAAAAAACCATCCCCACCTGCAACAGAATCATTGCTTAAAGCGGCAGTCCTGAGGTTCAAACCATTACTGACCCACACTTGAGCCCAAATGGAACAGTCCTGTCATCAGATATCTATCAAAATATGAATGCTTTAAGCAGTAGTCCAGGTTCAAACAATTACTCACACCTCAGCCAAAATGCAACAATTTTGTCGTGAACTACTAGTATTCTATAAATTATGAAAGTCAGGATTTTTTTGGAAATTTATTCTAAACTTAATCAGAAGAAGCTGTCGTCTGGGCCTATGTAACTTTTGATAACAATGATAATTTTGATACTTTGTTTCTTCATCCAAGGATGACCATATCACTATTTGGTGCTTTCGTAAATCTTTTTTAATATAGCAGGATTATTCAGAGCTGTATACTTTTGTGAGATCATTTGAGGATTTTGTGATTATTTAAATTATATATATGTGTCTATTTCTGACAAGTGTATTTATTAATTGGAATATTACTGGTTGATGAAAGAAAACATTAAATGCATGTTGTTTGACCAGAAATAAAATCAAAGTTTAGCTGAAATGTAAAAGATGACGCACACAGACATGAGATGTACTTACTAAATTGATTGTTTCATAATCTAAACCTCAGATATTTCAGTTCCAAAACTAATAACAAACATACATAGAATATTCTTGCTTATACTCACAGTGTATCTCACAGTTGCTTCCATAGTAACCTGGACTACATGTACAGCTGTTTCTTCCAATGGGCTGGCGTGAAGGACCTACACAGCCAGGTGTCAACTGAAATATATACAAAGGTATTGGTTTTAAACGTATCATCTTTGCATAATCATTATGGGTATACTAGCCGTTTTCTACGTAGAAATCAGAAATTAATTTATTGAAGTTGAGGGTGATTTTTCAGCTTGTAGATTGTTATGTCTGAGAGAATTCATAAACTTCAATACCCCTCAAGAGTGCTATATTTAGAAAACTTGGATGATAGCCACACGTTGTCATTGACTTCTCCTTTTTGTCATTTCAAGAACAATGCCAAAAGCATGCATTATTATCAATACAGCATTGTTCCACGACATGTCATTTAATTTATATATTTCACTTACTACCAAAACACTGAAATCTCATTACTAAATAGATTTCAATAAAGCGATAAACATGGTCCTTTTATACATAGAATGGATGTTGATGACTTAGATTATAGAAAATCCAGACCCAAGCTTGCTGATATACCTGTGATATCCGCTGGGCGTACAGGCATGGAGGAGCATTAATTAATCAATAACAGCGCCAGCTTTTTTCCTTTATGGAAGATGCACTGTGAAGAATACTAAACTAATTCTCTATTTCTTTTTCAGGTTTTAGAGCTTCTCAGGCAAAGAATTAGATACCCTGAGGACTAAAAACAGTCTGTTCCAATTTTCCTTTTCGTAAGGCCCTGTAAAGAACTGCTCTGTTTGCCCGTATTTGTAGTATTAATGCGAAATGGCAAAACACATCCTTTTAGAAAAATTAAAAAGGTATCCAAATATTTCTCATGAATAAACTAAGCTCTGTACTGTGCGTTTAAAAACACAGAATCGATTAAACACGGTTTCTTGGATGTTTACATACATTTTATCAGATCAATTTGCGGTACCTTTAGAATTGAACCATTTCTAAGTAGTTGGCAATCGCACGTTGATTTGAGTCCATTAGTATTTAGCTTGACTCTCTACCATATTTGTTCATTATCTCCCATGCGGTCTGGGAACAGACTGGCTAACATATCATCCCTAAGTAAAACAGAAAGAGTAGCATTACTTACCACTGTGAAATACTGGGAATCTGCCTCGTCTGTCAGCAAATTGCAGTTCTTTTCCATACCAGTAGATAACTGACAGAGTCCACTGCGATGGTTATAAGTGAATGAGTTGCAAGCATCATTTGCCTCGCACAGAAGTGCACATTCTGTCCTGATCATGTCTGTTTTGGCGTTACCAATGGGATTCTGTCTGTAAGCCTTGTTCGTCCCACAGGGT
The DNA here is from genome assembly GCA_963942565.1 of Maea johnstoni. Taxonomy (NCBI): domain Eukaryota; kingdom Metazoa; phylum Annelida; class Polychaeta; order Spionida; family Magelonidae; genus Maea; species Maea johnstoni. The sequence goes on along the minus strand of OZ012691.1, from coordinate 2,056,862 downwards.
GACTCCAAAAGCAAATTGGCAACAGCAAATTCAAAGTAAACAGTCATTATGAGAATAATTACGCCGCATGCAAGTGGCATTGCAAAACATCCAACTGATATCTGTCCTCGCTTCATTGTTATCTGAGTTTAATCTCTCAACACGGTTTACACACTTAACTTTATGACTAAAAAGTTGTCGAACACTTTTGTTACTCAGCTCTGGGTGGATTATCTAACAACACATATATCAGACCAAAGTCGCTAACTATCTGGTATTAAAATGATATGCATGGTGCTTATCAAGATCCATAGACGTGTTGTGTAAGCATGCACATGCGCACAACGCTGCACCATAGCCTTTGTTTAGAAGGTATCCTTGGGAACATGTAATGAAATATACTGTGCATGCTGTCATTTAGGTATATGCCACACCTTCCATATACATCTAATTTACGAATATGCACATGCGCAAAAGCATTTCCCGTGGTGTTATTTATCAATATCTTTAGGAAATGTCATGCGCTGAGCTTTTCCATATGTTGGTGAAGAGATCATCCCCCATGCTACCATTCTAGAATATATAGGGATGCACATGCGCACAACCATCTGGCAAGAGAGAGATGTTGTTTTTCAAGAGACCAATGACACGTAGAAAAATTTCAAGATAAAGATATGTCCTTTGTTAGTCAAGAGCTTCCCGGTACCCTTTTAGTATGAAATATCATAGCTCAGCAATTTTATCTGAATGCAATAAGAGTTGAGATTTTGAAATTTGGATTTTTTCGATTTTCGTCATAATTAGGCTAAATTGTAACTAATCAGTTTTGAGCGATAGAATAAACTGGAGAACCCCGGGAAAACCACCGTCTAACCTAAAGCTACAGAAAACCTTTTCACATGCCCGACATGATTTCAACCCAGGCAGTGATAGGTTTCTAACAGATGACCAATGGTAACACCCATTCACAATGGCATCCCTCTTCTCTTGGCGTCCCTCACACAGCAGTATGTTTGTTAATATTGATATGTGAAAGCTTGAATTACAAATATCAATACTTAATAATAATCATTCTTTTTATTACAAGGTAATTCTTCAAAACATCTTTTTTATGTCAGTTTATTATGTTTCAACTATGATGGTATTAATCATTTCTAAACCCTTATAGTAAATGGGACATGCGCCACAATAATTTATTAATTCTTACGAAAGCTTTCTGAAGGCGATTTCAGAATGCCGCTATTGGATTTTAAAATTGTCCTATGTAGCTCGGTTAGTGCAAATATATGATGGTGCCATCTGGTGTGAAATAGCAAGACTAAAAACTGCGAATCATTCTCACTCCCTTGTCAGAGAGTAACTATTCAGCTTTGCTTGATCTATAACGTACCTGGCACACACACACACACACACACACACAAGATATTTGCAGGTTAAAGCTGACAACATGGGGGATAAAGTTACTAGCTTTGATTGATTTATAACGTCCCTGGCACACACATACACAGAAAAGGTATTTACAGGTTAAAGCTGACAACATGGGGGATTAAGTTACTACGACGTGTACAATATCGACCAAGTATTTAGTTGTGTTGTATCCTGTGAAATAACGCGTATATGAATATAATATATCATTTATCAATATCAAAACATGCGATAAGTACAATGGACCAAGTTTGAAAGAGCAAATAAAAACCTTTTTATTTTAACGTCGGGGGGGGGGGGGGGATAAAGAAAGAAGCCCCTTTCACGCACACATATGATAGTAGGTCCATTTTTTATTATGGAAGATCTTGTTGCCTTTGGACGCAGGGCAGTACGCTACGGCGGGATAAATGCCCCATCCATCCCTAACGCTCATGTCACTGATGCCACTCCAGTAGTATACGTAAGGGTGCGTTTCCACTAGGTGGGACGGCGAGCGGGACGGCAGCGTTTTTTTCTCTGATAACAGTAGGACATCCCAACAATATTTGACGTCATCAATTCAAACATTTGACGGCCATTTACGAAGAGCTTCGAGAAAAGCAATTTCTGATCTTCGTAAAAGCCTTCGTAAATTTAGGAAATCGTAAATGAGGAACGATTCGTAATTTACGATACGAGAAACGAGCCCCTGGCTATTGGGGCATCCCAATTTTCGTAAATATCAGTATAACTTCTGGGTTAAATTTAGTTTCAGGTGCCTTTTGAAGATTAATATGGATTAGAATAAAGATATGGGATGAGTATTAAATACCCTTGATACAAACTGAAGACACGATACTTGGGTAAAGGATTATATGTTACGTCTATATTTATTCAACGAGGGAAGACAAAAAGGAAGAGAACGCAAATATTTCAAATGTTATTCCGTGTGTTTAGTCTAAATCAAATACACCTATCAAGTGAAGAGAACACAAGTTATATGTTACATGTTGGCTAATACACATGTGGATATGAAAACGAAATGACACGTGAAATAGTACCTAATATGTCTCAACTCTGTACGAAGATACAAGAGGACGAACGTTTGAGTTCAGTGAACATAAATGTATTCTTATTCTAAAACATGTATTAATAAGTATCCGCGAGAACGGGAACTTGGGAGAAATGTAGCTGGGTATGTCTGTCTCTGTAATACCACAGCATAGATCAATGAACAAATGAAAATATCTTCTTCTAGAAGTATGTTATTAGATGCAAAACGAGTGTCCTCTCACTTACCTAGGCATAGCGTATGAATTGCCATTACAGTTAGAAATGACTCAAATAATAAGACCGTTGGTGTGTGCAATTTATCACATAAGGGTTTTTCTATCTATCATTATCATAATCAATCATTACATGTGAAATTCTTCACTGTTTTCGCTGGATTCCTTCATTTTGGTTCGAAATTGACATTTCAATAAACGCAAGAAAAGACACGGAGGTGTTGATGGTAATGTTATCATCTATACAATAAACGCAAGAAAAGACATGGAGGTGTTGATGGTAATGTTATCATCTATACAATAAACGCAAGAAAAGACACGGAGATGTTGATGGTAATACTATTCTCTATACAATGTAACATAGAAACATAATGTTCACACGTTAAATAGAGTATAACCTCAAAGGAAATCGGACAACATCAGCAAGATATTATCGTCCATATTCTAGTGTTTGCATATTACTTTTGTCTACGTGTAAAATATGTGAAACCAGTTCAATAGATGTAGAGCGCTTTGCACTCAGCGATAAGAACACAAGCAAGTGGCAATCGATGTCAACGGCAAACAGCTGCGTAAAGGAAATATATGAGTGTAATAGTACACGCATAATCTAAATCTTAAGCAGGCATTTTTGTAAATACGTTGATTACTGCCTTTGTAGCTGGTAGAATATGAAACTATTTTCATGTGTATGTTGGTGAATACTATCTCAATTTTAAGCCAGAATACGAAACACAAGCAGGTGACAATCGATATAAACTACAAACAGCTGTACAGGAGTGTTCTTAATATCATTTAAGAGTGCCCGCATAATCACAATATTTATCATGTATGTCTGTAAATACACTCGTTACCTTGAGGCCAGGTGAACGCGGCTTCAGTGCGAATGGTTCTATTTACAATAGTTTTGTTTTTCAAATGACTAGGAACTGGTGGTAGTAGTAGTAGTAGTAGTAGTAGTAGTAGTAGTAGTAGTAGTAGTAGTAATAGTAGTCGTACATGTAGAAGTAGTTATAGTAGTAGCACATGTAGTAGTAGTAGTAGTAGTAGTAGTAGTAGTAGTAGTAGTAGTAGTAGTAGTAGTAGTGGCATTAGTACCCGAACATTCATACGGGGCAAAAAAGAATCAACCTGATTCTATTTGATTAGATTTCCAATATAACTTTGTATCGTTATAAAGTAAACGAAATGATGAAATTCAATTGGTTTCACCAATTGAAATTCCACATTGAGAAAGGATCAAAAATGTTTCCTGTTTGTGTGGAAGTTTAAAGTAGTCTTTTGTAATAGTTGGTGTCTTACTCTGCTCGATGGTGGCCTAGATATTTACAGATGGTCTGGTTATGAGGAAGCTCACGTGTAAACATCTCAGAATGAGCCTATATTCACAACATATCCCCATAAGCCACCTTAGGGGCATAGTCCAGTCAATCTACGACAAAAAGGGGGTCAACCTTGAACAAATTGCAACAAAAATCAAACCATCATTTTTCTACTCAGAAAAGGCCCTAGAATAACATATCAAAAATCAGTATGAATCGAGTTAGTGGAAGACTGTCAAATTTGCATAATCCAAGATGGCCGCCAAAGAATATTGGATCCTGATAAAAGTCGAAATAGTGACTGATAACAAATTATTTTACTTAAAATTAGGCACTGGAAGCACATGATATAAAACATAAATGGTCTACAAAGTGTCTGCAATATGGAACATATGGGATTTCTAGACAAAAAAGTTGCATTCTTCATTTTAAAGTGGAATTTTCGCCTACATTTCTGCTTATTTTAGGGTTTTGACACCTATCTTTTTCTGACAGTATAATTAAATAATTTGAAATGATGAAATAGATGACAGAAAGGTAAAGCCTAAGATACATTATAGTAATAAGTATATTTTTGTCTATATTACGTCTATTTCTTTGCTTAAGGGCACTTTGACACGTAGGTCATTCAGTGTCACAGCATTAATTTGCATCCGTTTGAAAGATATATGTGCAACAACGCATTTGTCTATATCCATCCTTAACAAAACTAAACTACATATCCATGATTACAATAACCCAATGCAAGTTTGCCTCTCAGAGTTTATGGGACAGAGGAAAGGAACTGGAGTGATCTATTTGCAATCAGACCAGACCACTACTCAGACCCTACCCTTGAAATAACCCATGTTTGCACCTACTTTAATATCATGATTTCGTATTCCTCTAAATCTCACCTGGAGTGCTGATCGATATGGTTACAGGTCGTCTTCCAAGCTAGTTACATTGGTACATACTCCTCTGCACTGTCAACAACCTGTGGAGCATTCAAGCCCATGCTTCCTACAAGAGCATTGCTTGGTGCTGCATCCCATCTTGCAGTTGCATCTGACAACCTCCAAAAGGTCTGAAGGTGCTGCATCTATATCTGTAGTTACTGAGAGATACTTTGCATCTTTCTCATACCATCCCCAGTCCTCAGGTTTTAGCTGGTACCCTTGTCCCATCCACTGCTGCACTTGTAGGTAGACCCGCATGCTATGGAACATGGCAGCAGCAGAGGTCGGAGGAAGCACCTGAGGCTGCACAAAGACAGTACTACTGTTCACTTTCTGGTGAAAACGCAACAGTCTTAGGTTGTCTAGATTGTCTTTAGGTAAGCCTTTGTGGGCTAAGACTATAGCCTTTTCCCCTGCAGCTATTATGACTTCTTTCTTCTTGTTTGCATCCCTAAAGACTTTGGCCTTTTCTTGAAAAGTCTTATCAGTGCGGATGAGTTGCAGCGCGACTCCTTTGCCTAGTCCATAGATATGGGATGTGGTGTCGCATACAAGGAGAGCATGGACAAATAACATATTGTCACAGACTTTTGCTCCAAGAATGCCCTTAAGGTGGCTGTAAACGTTTCCTCCTCAGGAAAGGCCTGTTTTGAGATATATCTATTATGTTAATGAACCGGGTCTTACCCTCCATATGAAAAAAAATCCATACCTCTACCCCACTCCAAACTCCATGAAATGTGAAATTTGTTTGTGTGACAGCTGAGAATCAGAAAGAAGGCTCAAGCCATGCTGCTATGTTTTGGTCATGTGACCAATTAGCTGATGAGCCCCCCTCCCCCCCCCCCCCACCTGCCAAGTGAAGATGAGGCAGGGAATGGAATGGCACCAGAGATAATGATGTTTTGATTAATTCAAAAATAGTGTATTGGGGGTTAGTCTTAATCAAAATGTGGCTCCGGCTATCTGAGAAAAACAGGAAACATACCAGTTTTTGGGCAACAGGTAATACAATGTGTGTATTTGATGGGAAAACTTGGGCTTTGCATGTTGAGTCATTCCTTCTCATACCTCCAGCTTGAGCAGACATTTTGGGTTAGGTGATTGATTAGCACTGTGGCTTCAGTTCTGTGGATATAGATACAGGTATCTGTGTTGTGTCAATTGGACATAATCCCCTCAGGTCTCCGCTCAGTGTGTAGTGTCACACATAATCCTCAAGGATTTTGGGAGTTGAGAGGAAGTGCCAAACACAGGCTTACTGCTGTCTGGGTAGAGAAGGTCATTTGCCCTGAGCACTTCAAGCAGTAAAGACAGGAATATATTGTGTTGGACCTTGAGGAAAATGCCCATTCTGCTGTAAGCTATCTTGGATCATAAGTTCCTCATCTAAGAAACTATGCAGCTATCTGATTCAGGATTATTTAACTTGGATCACTGGATTGTCTCTAGAGTAGAAGCAGATACAGCAAAATAGGTTTGTGAAATTATTTTACTTCATGACTCCATAGCATTAAGTTATTCTCAATAGCAGCACCCACATAAACAGATATATTAATTTACTCAGGTACCAAGTGGAATATTTGAAAGAGGCACATATCCCCTTCAACGAATAAGTCCCAAAAATATGAACAAAAACAAACTATGCTTGTGATAGCTTCAAAGTATTAAGCTTTTGGCCCTGCAACATGCTTATTTTAGATAAATGATAAAGTAATCCAAGCTTTTATTTGCAAAATCAGTAAACTTGCAGTCAAATAGGCTGCTAGCATAACAAACTAGATAGCCGAAAATTGATTTTGATGGCACAGTTCTTTGAATGATTAAGAAATCTAGAACTATGATGGATTACATTAGCATGCAAACAAGATTCCAGGGTGAGGTCACATGATGCCCATATATATGGAAGGCTCTCAAAATTAGCATACCAACTATGTTGACATGCTACAGGTAGTTGCAGAAATGTGCTTATTTATACTTATTTTTGAGGTAACTCAGAAGAAAAAAATGTTGACAGTTGTGAAATACAATGGAAGGTTACTTTATCTTTCCACTTGGACTAAAATAAACACATTTAAGTAGTAGCAAGTTATTGCATAGTTCAAACAATTGTGTAAAACGCAAAACTGCCATTTTCTCAGCTTAGATTTCTATAGTTTTACTCTCACGGCTGACGTGAATTTAGACACAAATCTTAATCAATTAGCTTCAAACTTTGTATATAGATTCTAAAACATGTTCTCTAGAGATCTAGACGGGGATATTGCAATATCTTATCTGGTTAATTTTTTATAGTGAGTCAAAAATCAAGAAACCAAAAAAGCATTTTTTTCCTAAATTGTTGTTAGATAAATGGTCATTAAAAAAGTTAGGGGCCATGTTTTACAAACCCCCTGTCTAGATCTCTAGAGACAAAGTTTTTTTTCAACATATTAAAAAATCAGGTTATTATCTTAGATCCTGCTCTTAGATTTGCGTCAGCCGGGACATATGTACTGAAAATTGATTAGTCAAAGTTTTGACCCCAATTTCATCATTTTAGGGTTAAAGTGGGGGCTTCTATGATGTATATGACAGTCTGTTAAGGTTCAGTGTACATTTGATACATACCTAAAACTTAATATGGTTAGATTATATGAACCAGAAAGACTAATCCAGGAAACATAGTAGTGTACATGATTCAGTGGCGGCCATCTTGGAATTATGTAAATTAAGCACCCTTCTACTACCATGATTTGAACTGATTTTTGACAAATCATCTAAAAACCATCATTTCCAAGCAAAACTAGTTGAAATCAATATTACTGACAGCTGCCATCGACAAAACTAGATTTTGATAGGTATGCTAGATTTTCAAGCAATTTGGCTAAAAAACGTCATTTTAATGTAATTTTCAGCAGTTTAGGGCTAAAGTGGGGGCTTCTATGATGTGTTTGACATTCTATAAAGGTTCAGTGTACAGTTGATACATACCTAAGACTTATTATGGTTAGATTATATGAACCAGAAAGACTAATCCTGGAAACACAGTATTGTACATGATTCAGTGGCGGCCATCTTGGAATTATGCAAATTAAGCACCCTTCCACTACCATGATTTAAACTGATTTTTGATATATCATCTTTTAAGCCTTTCTGAGCAATATAGGGGTGAAATGAATTTTGTTGCAATTTGTTCTAGGTCATTCGCTATTTTGACTGGACTAGCAATACTATCAAGATTTCCAAGTTATTCCATTTGTTTCTAGGACTCCTTTTTATGGTTTCTCGCAGAGGAAGTAGCGAGAGGATGTACAATCTGTGTCAGCGAGAAGAAAAGTACTTGGAGGCGATCCATATCCGCAATCCTCACCGCTCCAGTCATTAGGCTGAGAACTGTGAAACAATGGTCCACCAGTCCCTGGCCCGGTAGCAGTCGCTATTGTCTGCCCTGTACCCTCACAAACCCAAGTACCCGTGTTGGCTGCATCAGTGACGCCATAGTAGACCATTTCCATTCCGGAGAACTCTAAAAGAAAAAGAAAAAATCTTAAAAAAGACAATAATCTATTTATATTGTCAGTGAATGTATATGTATAAATGTTTAAAACAATGGGGAAAATAGTCATTGATAAAACAACAGTACTCAATATTAGTGCATTTTTCAAAACACATCTATGCTATCAGCATACCACGTTTAAGCATGCAACCTGAAGTAAACAAAATGATATTTAGAATACAAAATACTTACTGGTTTTCAGGAAATTGCGTACAACTGTCAGTTCTGACTCTGTTTCCGGACAGAACAGCATGACTCCCTTAGCTTCACAGTCAGCCTTGGCCTGCATCCAGGGCAGCTTAATGGAGGAGAGGTGGTAACAGGAGCCACTCCCAGGGAGCATGAAAAAACCATCCCCACCTGCAACGGGTGGAGGCATTGATTAGAGCAGTAATTAAAGCATTGATTAAAGCATTGCTTCAAGCGGCAGCAGATGTTCAAACGACTACTGACACCTGAGCCAAAATCAACGAATCTATCCTGAGATATTCAACAAAATATGAAAGCTGGTTAAGACAAGCCAATCTGAAGAATTTGGTTTCCACCAACTTGGTCAAAAACAGAAGGACCTATGGACTAGAAAAATTGGCACATTAACAAAAATATTCTATACAGAGTATTTGAATTTTTTTCATTTATACATTTACATAGACATAAGCAAAGTTCCGTCACATTCCACATTAGGTAACACTCATGTTTCTCATTATAAATCATCCTTAAGCAACATAGCATCATTATCCAATCAACGGCGTACTTCAGGTTCAAATAATCACTCACACATGATTTCAGCATATTCCGATTTAAGGCATTCATTTTTAGGAGTTCCTCTGGAAATTGTCGTCTGGGCCAATGTTACTTTTGATAACAATGATTATTTTGATACTTTGTGTCCTTATTCAATGATGACCATGTCATTGTTGGTTTCGTAAATATACTTTGATATAGCCGGAATATTCAGAACTATGAACTCTTGTGAGACCATTTCAAAATTTTGTGATTATTACATTGCCATTTCTACCTACTTCTGGCAAGTGTATTTATGAATTCGAATATTAGTGGTTGACAAAAAAGCATTAATTGCATGTTGTTTGACGAGGAATGAAATCACAATTTGGCCAAAATGTCAAGAATGAGGCGCATAGACATATGATATACTTACTAAATTGAGTGTTTCAAATCTAGACTACAAATACTTTAGTTGTAAAATTAAACACAAATACATGTAGAATATTAATGGTTATAATTACAGTGTATCTCACAGTTGCCTCCATAGTAACCCGGAGTACATGTACAGTTGTTTCTACCAAACGACTGCCGTGAAGGACCTACACAGCCAGGTGTCAACTGAAATATATACAAATGTGTTGGATTTAAAAGTAGTTTCCTTGTTTGAGTGTTAGGGATTAATATATACACTGGTATAGGATTTAAACGTAGTTTCATTGTGTGATTGTTAGGGTTGTGATAGCCATTTTCTGTTTTGACGTAAGAAATTGATTAATTGAAGTTGGTGGAGTCCAGACTCCAAACTATCCACCTGATGGAAGTGATAAACGTTTCTTTTCCGCTTCAGATAGTAATAGAACATTGGAACAGTTCGTATATCAATTCATACATGAGAAGAATTATTAGGTTTTACTTTATAAAATGAATATTAGAATAAATCATCTGTACGGCTATTTTATGACTACAGCAAACTAAAAGCCTTCCTCGACAACTGACAGGCAGCCCTGGGAGATTTTACGGCTTGAAGATAGTTTTGTTTGACAGAATTTATAAGGTTTAATACTTCTCAAGATTGGAAAACCTGGATGACAGAAACAGGTATTCTATTGATTTCTCCTTTTTACCACTTCAAGCACGCCGCCGAAAGCATGCATGATGCCTTAAAACAACCAATGTTTATCAATACACCTTTATTCCACGACATATCATCACAATTATCTATATTATAAACAACCAAAACACTGAAATCTCATTCCTAAATCAATTTCAATAAAAATCGTCCTTGTTTACATGGGATGGATGTTGTGAGATTGGCCGTTTTCACCGGTACCAAAAGTGACTTAGATCTCAGCAAATCCAAACCCAAAGCCGCTGACAATCCTGTTTATTCCACTGGCCGAACAGGAATGGAAGAGCATTAATTACTCCGCTATGAAGCTACATTGTATCGTACGTGACTGGATTGATCAATAATTTGGAATTTCGTTTTTCGTCACATTTCTGCCATCTTAGACCAGGTTAACTTGCCAGTTGTAACTGATGGAGGAAACATGAGTACGCAGTGAAAACCAGCAGGTTAACATCAAGCCACTGACAAATTTTCTCGCATGCTCTAGCCAGTATTTAAACCTAGAGAGTGGTTAGAGACATATACCAGTCAGTGGCAATGCGTTAGACCACACAGAAATCAGGGAAGGCCCCCTTAATAAATAAACCACCAGCTTTTTCCGTAATAAAAGATTCGCGTGAATGATAGCGAAGCTAAATCTCTGGTTTTAGTTTAGCTCAGAATTGTTCTCTGGGAACTGACTTGATAACATATCATTAAAGTGATTCAGATGGAGTAGCATTACTTACCACTGTGAAATATTGCGAATCTGCCTCATGTGTCAGCAAATTGCAGTTTTTTTCCATACCAGTAGATAACTGACAAAGTCCACTGCGACGGTTATAGGTAAATGAGTTGCAAGCATCATTTGCCTCGCAGAGAAGTCCACATTCTGTTCTGATCACGCCTGTTTTGGCGATTCCAATGAGATTCTGTCTGTAAGCCTTGTTCGCCTCACAGCGTGACGCAAAGAGGAAATTGGCCACAGCAAATTCACAGTAAACCACCATGATTAGAATAAGAGCATTACATGCAAGTGGCATTGTTAAACATCCAACTGATATCTGTCCTCGCTTCATCTTTATCGAGTTTAATCTCTCTCTCTCTCTCTCTCTCTCTCTCTCTCTCTCTCTCTCTCTGTGTGTTTGGTGAGTCTAACAAAACATGTATCAGATCAAAATCTTTTAATTATGTATGAGAAAAGGGGATATGTACAGTGATTATCTGTGATTTGTGGACCTATTGCGTGAACATGCACATGCGCAAAACCATTGCACCATGGCCATTATTTATCAGGTATCCTTGGTAACATATAAGACATATACTATGCCTCCTGTTTGTCAAGTATGTGCTGCACCTTCCATATCTATTTTTATAAATATGCACATGCGCAAAAGCATTTTCCATGGTGGTATTTATCAATACCTTTAGAAATTGTAAAGCGCCGAGCTATTCTATCTATTGATGGCAAGATCACCCCACCATCCGTAAATGTTTAGGGATGCACATGCGCACAACCATTTGGCGAAAGAGAGACAGGTGTTGTTTAATGCCGAGACCAATATGGCACGAGATAGGAAAAGTGCACTTTACGAGTTTCCTATAAACCTATTCGTTTAAGATCGCACTGCTCAGCAATGGGATCTGAATGAAAAAGAGATTAGATTTTGGAATTAAAATACTTTCGATTATCTTCATATTCAGGCTAGATTGTAACTCATCAGTTGTGAGGGGTGAAGTATATTGGAGAACGCCGAGGAAAACCACCGTCTAACGCATGATTTGAAACCTGGCAGTGGAGATCTATAAGCTTCGACTCGGTTTCTCACATATGGCCAATGTTATTACCCATCCGATATGGTACTGTATAACTGGTTAATTTGGCGTGGTTTTTAATTTGGCGTTTTTGGCAAATGCCCATCAAAGCCAAATTACAGATTGCATAAAAGTATGTGTACATAAAGCTTGCGTTGCTCTGACTGGTCCAGACGCCATAGTAAATACAGGGAAAATGCTTTTTTGAAAAGAACGCCAACTTAAGTACACGCCAAATTAACCAGTACCCCTCTTATCTCGCCATCTCTCACACTTATATATTGTCTTGACATCCATTTAAGACAGTAATGTGTTTGTTATATCATATACGTAAAACCTTGAAATAAACTTCTTATTATACATTTTAGTACACGGTAATTCTTTTGAAACATCTTATCAAATTCAGAAGTTGTAATCTAAGTGTTAGTTTATGATACTATAAGGAACACTAGTGTTATTCCATTGTTATCATTTAAAACCACTCTTAGCTTGCCGCTTAACGATATTCAAGGAATTGTTTAACCAGCCCAGCGATGCCTTTACCCCTGAAGACGTTGTGGTATTGCAGCTTTGTTGGTAGGTACCAGCCAAACCTCCCCAAACGACCACCGCTATTAAGATACTGCCTCTGTCAAGAGACCACATTCTTTTTCATTTTCCCTGGTCTACCTGTCTTAAGAGGCCATATGTTGGTCTTCCCATGGGAGGCCTCTTAGAACAGGTTTGACTGTATAGGATAACTTGGGAAAAGATGGTCTCATTTTCCCTGGTCCACCTGTCTTAAGAGGCCATATGTCTTCCCCTGGGTGGCCTCTTAGAACAGGTTTGACTGTACAGGATAACTTGGGAAAAGATGGTCTCTCAATGGTCGTTCATGAGAATTATGTTAGCCAGATTGTTTTGAATCTTCACGGGATCTGATGCTCTTAGCACAGGAAGCTCTCGTATCTAAGACTCTGTCAGGTATTCTTTCGAGTAAACCATCTGTAATGGGAAAGTTGGCTGTATATCGATTAATCTCCCAACTCACGAAAGCATGTAGCTGAGCAATCAATTTCGTATTTCGAGTTTTTATCTGTGTTCACTCGCCAAAGATAATGCCTATAATGGGTTTGAGTTCATTATGATATTAACTCGTTTTTAACATCTAAACAAATTCATGCTTACGAGTTCCTCCTGATTTCTTTTCTCTGAATCTGTGATATGTATGATGATAACTTTGGAATAAAGAATGACTTCACAAAAATATATGTAGGAGAGTTATGTTTTGAATAAAATTTCTCATTCAAATATCTTCCAAGATCTGCTTACAAGATTTCATCAATGTATCTTTTTGAGTTGAAGGGAAACACACTAGTTACAGCAAATTTGCTCAAGTTTCTACTCTTTGCGCTCCTACCAATTACTTCTGATTGCATTTTGTAATTTGGGTATTAATCCCCTACCAGAAAATGGCCACAGCAAACACAGGCATGCAGGTTTAAGTGCAATAAGTCACAATTTCTGTCTCTCTTTATCACATAGTATCTTGTGAAAGACAATACCACTTCTAGATCTATTAGTACAGCCAAAGGCAACACATAAATTCAACATTATGATTTTGCTATTATCAGCCTTTGGAGGTCCATTTACCTCAACCAAAAGCTGGAAACTTTGAGTAGAAACCCAGAGGTTATGAACTGTATGCATAGTAGCTCATCCTGCCATGACCACATGTGAGTGTGGCTTCCTGGCACCTGCAGGATGTGTGAAGTATGGCTTATGGCTGCCCACTGAGAGGAGATTTGGCCACTATAATACACACTTTTCTGCCCCGTGGGACCTCATTGGATTGAGTCTTTATGATTGATGGCTTAAAGAATGTATTTCCTTTCATATAAGCTGGCATGTATTTCAGGGTTTAGTGCCCCTTTAAGGTCACAAATATCATAACAAACAGTGATAAAATGTGCGTAGTGTTGGTATATCTGTTTCTTGCGACAGTACCTGAATATGTGTGCTTGGTATAAATCAACTAGTTACTTAATTAGCATATACAAGAACGGCGTCCTCTTCCAAAGCTGGTCTCTTGAATAGTATCATAACCTGTCCGAAGGCCTATAAGTCGTGATAACATACATTGGTTGGAGTCCCAAAGGACTGTAAGATACCAAAGGTGTTATTGAATATTTCTCCCAGTCCAATGTTCATAGAAGAACATTGAGCGGGAGAGTATGTTGACTGTCAAGAGGTGTAGTGTTAGGGATAAGCGATCAATTTGACTGGATGAGCAGTTCATTTATCCATGTTCACTTGCTGGAAATGATAAGTGCGTTATCGACTATTTGCTAGTTTTAATCAATGAAGTACCTAGTCTTGAATGGAAAGGCCTTAGTAACAAACCGTTGGTGAACATACAAGCTACAGGGAAACGACGAAAACACTTTTGTTATGAGTGAAGTTAAAGATGCGTACGCACTATATAACATTTTGTCTGAAGTGAGTATGCTACACACAGGAGCTACTAAGGTTTTCATGTTAACACATTCACATCTGCATCATACATGGTCTGATAGGCATATAACTACCGTTATAACACATCAATGTTTTCAAGTTTTAAGATTTTTCTTTTAACAATCCCACCCTCTTTAAAGCCGAAATAGAGGCCATTTCCTTATTAGCAGTAAACCTCAAATGAAAGACACGCTTGAGTCCTCAATCGATATTTACCAGGACGTTTTTATTGATCCAACAAAGAAGAAAACATACTAGATGCATCTACCATACGTTCATCGTTCTTTGCCTCCAGAAACCAGGCGTGTTTATAGCAACGTTATGAAGGTTTTAGAATTTAGATACTATTATTCTAATACGTCGTATCTTACAGTGGAACCTGTCAAATTGAAAGCTTTCGTACACTAAACTGCTGCACACTTTTTATCTCCCATTAGATGACATGTTGACATGGCCTTTTTACATAGTACATACTTATGAAATTAAGTAGGTCATACTTATAAAATATTTTAATATGGTTATTATAAGGGTTAATTTGTTTTCACTTATAATTTTCATGTATGGATTGAGGAGTTCACTTTGTGATATCTCGTGCAAAGGATGATAGACTCCTTACAAAATATTGAGCTTATATAGTGCTGCATATTATCATGCTAGTGTCAGTGCAGTGGTAAATATATCGCCATATATATATATATATATATATATATATATATATATATATATATATATATATATATATATATATATATATATATATATATATATATATACACAGATACACACACACGCACACACACACACACATATATATATATATATATATATATATATATATATATATATATATATATATATATATATATATATATATATATATATATATATATATATATATATATATAATGGGACCTGTCTATTATGTAATACAACTCCACAAATACTAAGTATTGTTTTCTCGTAACTCCATTTAAGAGTTAACTGTTGTTGTCGTTTTTGTAAAATGCTAGCGGAACTTAATTCACTGTTCATGAATGTATGTATACTTTTGAGGCTGATATTGACATCCAGATGGAATACTCTATAAACAACTAACGAATATTTAAAAATCAGTTTTTTAAATATATATTTGAAATTAATATTGCATAGAACACACTACTCAAGAAATTGATGTTAGCGTATGTATGTATATTTATTGGCTATGATTTCCATCATAAAAGATTACATACAGTATAATCATGAGAACATACAAATAAGAATACATAAATGTGGAGTACATAAACGATAGGTTGTACATAAGTGACACAGACATAGGGTATTTTCACAAAACATTAAATATATAGATTTGATTTCCATATGGGAGGTCCAGGGTATAATGGCTAGGGTCATAATCCGTCACATGTTTAATGTACCATAAGTACCTCAATTATCCGACCCCCTGTCTATCTTTAACTCTCACATTATACATCCATACAATGTAAGACGCGCTCATTAACCAAACATTGCACATACGGTTAATATCTACACCATCAACATAGGAACCCATGACGATACAAAATTTCTCATCCATTGATAATTGATTGAAACCTACATGACCCCCGATTATTGTTTCAACCTCATCAAGCATGCATTTCCTTGCATCCTGAGATACAGGACATACTAGAACCATGTGTCTCGCATCTTCAGCTTCTGGAAGATCACAAAATTCACACCATCTATTTGTAGCCGTTAGGCTTCTTAGGCAAATATCATCAGACTTTAACATGCTACATCGACATAATGATTTAGCCATAACCTCGCAAGTGCCCATACATTCGGGGAACATATCAGAAATCTCCCACCAGACAAGATATCTTGGAGAATGACAGACTCTCTCAAGTAGAGATAGGCTACTGTGAGACCTCACTTGGATGGTCCAATATACTTAGCATTCTAAGGATACTCCCGAAAACCTCATAAATTTTCAGTAATCAACTTTCCATCTATATTTCTGATGTTGATATTGAGGTTCTGATGGAATAATATATGATACCTCATGAATATTCAAAGGTCAACTCTACAATAACTAAGTGTTGCTTTCACAAAACTGGAGTACTAGATGAACATCTCTTGATTATACAAAAAATAACATCTTAAGTACTAAATGTTGCTTTCCCCAAAACACAATTTTAAAAGTTGTCTTGAAGGTGCGTGCTGGAGATATATACTACAATTTTATGGTGAAATCACCATCAATTCGTGGCTTTGTAGGTTACATTATGGCCAATAACCTATTCTTTCATTCTGACGTGGGTCATGTATATTGTGGCACTTTGTTGTAGATTTAATGAGTGTACGCATATGTGCGTGAATGTACGACTGCATACGACAATGTACAACATATAACGACACGACGTTCAACAATGTACAACAACTTTGTACGACAATGTTTGACAAAAATGACTTCCTTATGCTGGTCTCCCACATACGACCTTTAAGATAGTAGAAGTACAGGCAACTCTGCTTAATCCGTACTGATGTGGACCCCTACATTTTTGTCCGGATTAGGCAAAATCCGGATTATGAATATAGAAATTGTATGTATGGGAAGGGACTGGGACCTTCCAATCTGTCCGGTTTCGACGAAAATCCGGATTACACATGTCCGCATTAAGCAGAGTTGCCCGTACTCGAATAGCAGTCGTAATACCTAAACATTGAGAAGGGCCAAACGAGAACCAATCTTTACCATCTGACTGGATTTCCAATATAACTTTTTATCATTACTTTTTTCTACCATTCTGCAGCTTAGTCATGGTTAGCCATTTCTTAGTAGTTGTGGAAACCAGAGTACGCAGCAAAAACCACCGACGATCTCCATGTCACTGCCATTACCTATATGCCGCAGCCCAGATTTGAACCCAGGTAGTGGTGAGCGATGGCCAGCAACTATCAGATCAGGTTGAAAAATGCTAAAAATATCTTAAAGTTTTACAGACATGCAGAGACGCTCACAATTTTCAAAGAATCCTGCAATAGCAACAGCCACATACAGGACTATGCCAGAACAGGAGGGGTTTCGGATGCTTGTGCCGTGTGCAAAAGAATTTCTTCAATGAAAGCCCTTTAGCTCGGCCGTGGCCTCGTAAAAAGCACTAACTTTCATTGGTCTATTTTCGAGACTGAAATTTGGGCGTTCCCACACAAGGAAACCGCTCGTAGTATATGTTTAGTTGGTCTGCTACACTGTAGGCAACTTGAACCCCGATGAACCCCATGCACATTCGATAACATGCACTATTTTGAACACGGCACAAGCATCCGTAACCCCCCCCCTGATGCCAGAAAGGTGTGAGATTTGTGGAGTAGATAATTGAAAAACTATGCATAATGTCTGTAACGAAAATCAATTCCACAATTACATACCGAGGACTAAAAAAATCTTAGATTGCATAACATTAGAACCTAATTGGAAAAGATATAAAACAAACCCCTCTTATCAATTTACCAGATTTCTCGCATACCAATTAATACTCCAAAATACATGTTTGAAGCGACTTTGATTCGATGGAATTCAAAATAGATAAAAGAGCCAAGGAAGTGTTCTATTTGTGTGCAATCCTATAGGAGTATTCATCTGATCATTTGATCTGGTTAGGAGGAAACAGTTGCTTCTAGGACTCCTTTTCATGGTTTCTCACAAAGAAAGTAGTGGCTGGAGTGTGTACAAGATAAGTCACCAAGAAGGAAATCCTTTGCTCCCCTTCCAAATCCGCAATCCTGATCACCGTCAGGCTGGGAACTGTGAAATAATGGTCCACCTGTCCCTGGCCCGGTAGCAGTCGCTATTGTCTGCCCTGTACCCTCACAAACCCACGTGCCCTCGTTGGCTGCATCAGTGACGCCATAAAGGACAAATACGTCTCCAGAGAACTCTAGAAGAAATATGAATTTCTTGTTTATTGAATAATAAAAGTATAAATGCCAGAAAGCAATGAAAAAAATAATCAATGATAACATAACAGTACTCAATGTTAGTACATTGTTAACAACAAGTATATTAGCAAACCACGTTTGAGCATGCAACATGAAGTAAAGAAAATACTATTTGAAATAAAGGATACTCACTGGTCTTCAGGAAATTGCGTACAACTGTCAGTTCCGATTCCATTTCCGGACAAAACAGCATGGCTCCCTTAGCTTCACAGTCAGCCTTGGCCGGCATCCAGGTCAGCTTAATGGAGGAGAGGTGGTAACAGGAACCACTTCCAGGCAGCATGAAAAACCCATCTCCACCTGCAACAGAATCATTGCTCTAAGCGGTAACCCATCTTCAAACAATAACTCACACTTCATCTCAAGGTCATGAAATATTTAACAAAATATGAATTTTGGAATTTTTTCAACATTTACTCTAATTCAAACAGTGGTCAGTGAAGCCTTTTGACAAGTCTCTTGAAAAAGATTGATATTCGCCAACTTCATCAAAAAAACAAGTCATGGACCAGAAAGATTAACATATTATCAAACATATTATAGACCGAGTATTCACTGTTAATAGTTCCTTTTGATTACAATTAATTTTTTGTAACTTGGTTTCCTTATTCAAGGATGACCATGTCACTAATCGGTGCTTTCGTGAATCTTTTTTGATAAAGTAGGAATATTCAGGAGTTATATACTCTTGTGAGATCATTTCGAGAAATTGTGATTATTGAAATGATATTTGTGTATACTACTGGTAAGTGTATTTATGAATTTGAAATGTAATGTTTGACAAAGAAACATCAATTGATTGTTGTTCGACCACGAATGAAATCAAAATTTAGCCAAAATATCAAAGATGATGGGCACATGCATTTTGTGTACTTACTAAATTAATTGTTTCATAATCTACACTGAAAATACTTGTATTTCAAAATTAACCACAGATATGTGCGTAGAATATTCTTGGTTATACTCACAGTATATCTCACAGTTGCTTCCATAGTAACCTGGACTACATGTACAGATGTTTCTTCCGAAGGACTGGCGTGAGGGGCCTACACAGCCTGGTGTCAACTGAAATATATACGAAGGTATTGGTTTCAAACGTAGTTTCTTTGTGTGATTGTTAGGGCTGTAATAGCCGTTTTCTACGTTGAAGTCAGAAATTGATTAATTGAAGTTGAAGGTGATTTTGCAGCTTGCATATTGTTAAATTATGTCTGAGATAATTTGTAAAGTTTAATACCCCTAAAGATTGGTACATTTAGAAAGCTTGGATGATAAACACACGTTTTTATTGACTTTTTGCCATTTCAAGAATGGTGCCGAAAGCATGCATGATGCCTATACGCAACCATTATTATCAGCATTGTTCCACAACATATCATCAAAATCATCTATTTTATTAACTACCAAAACACTGAAATCTCTCTACTAAATAGATTTCAATAAATCGATAAACATGGTCCTTTTATACATAAAATGGATGCTGTGATATTGACCATTTTCACCGATACCTGCAATGACTTAGATTTTAGCAAATCCAGACCCAAGCTTGCTGATATACCTGTGATCTCCACTGGGTGAACAGGCATGGAAGAGCATTAATTCCTCCGCTATAAAGCTACATTGTATCGTACATGACAAGATTAATCAATAGAAGCGCCAGCTTTTTTCCTTTATGGAAGATGCACTGTAAAGAATGCTAAACTAATTCTCTATTTCTTTTTCAGTTTTTCAAAACTTCTCAGGCAAAGAATTAGATACCCTGAAGACTAAAAACAATCTGCTCCATTGTTATTTTCGTAAGGCCCTGTAAAGAACTGCTCTGTTTGCCGTATTTGTAGTATTAATGCGAAATGGCAAAACATATCCCTTTATAAAAATTAAAAAGGTATCCCAATATTTCTCATGAATAAACTAAGCTCTGTACTGTGTTCACATACATTTTATCAGATCCATTAGCGGTACCTTTAGAATTGAAACCTTTATAAGTAGTAGGCAATCGCATGTTGATTTGCGTACCTTTGTATTTAGCTTGACTCTCTATCATGTTTGTTCATAATCTCCCATGCGGTCTGGGAACAGACTGGTTAACATATCATCCCTAAGAAATACAGAAAAAGTAGCATTACTTACCACTGTGAAATACTGGGAATCTGCCTCGTCTGTCAGCAAATTGCAGTTCTTTTCCATACCAGTTGACAACTGACAAAGTCCAGTGCGACGGTTATAAGTGAATGAGTTGCAAGCATCATTTGCCTCGCACAGAAGTGCACATTCTGTCCTGATCATGTCTGTTTTGGCGTTACCAATGGGATTCTGACTGTAAGCCTTGCTTGTCCCACAGGGTGACTCCAAAAGCAAATTGGCAACAGCGAATTCACAGTAAACCACCAGGATGAGACTGAGAGCGACGCATGCAAGTGGCATTGACAAACATCCAAAAGATACCTGTCCTCGCTTCATTATATCTATGTTTAGTCTCTCTCTCTCCCTCAACACGGTATACAAACTAAACCTGATGAGAAAATGGTGTTCCAACACTTTTGTTCCTGAACTCTGGATGGATTGTACACCATAACATATATAAGACCTAAACCTTTTAACCATGTCTGAGTAAAGGGAATAAGTGTATAGTGCTCATCTGTGATTTGTGGACCTCTTGTATAAGCATGCACATGCGCAGAACCAGTGCACCATGGCTTTTGTTTATCAATTGAATAATGGTAACCTTGGTAACATGCAAAGAAATATACGATGCATCCTGTCAGTCAGGTATAGGCCGCACCCTCCATATCTATTCTCTCAATATACACATGCGCAAAAGCATTTTCCATAGTGTCATTTAGCAATACCTTTAGGCATTGTAAAGCGCTAAGCATTGGTTTGTGACGAATTCACCCCATCATCCGAAAATGTTTGGGGATGCACATGCGCACAACCATTTGATACGAAAGAGAGAGGTGTGGTTTCTAACGCAACCAATGGCACCTTAGAAAATAACAAGATCAAAATATGTCCTTTGTTAGTCAAGAGCTTTTCGTATCCCTTTATGTATAAAGTAGCACAGCTCAGCTATGGGATCTGAGTGAGAAAGTGATTAGATTGTGGAATTTGGAATATTTGATTATTTTTATATTTAGGCTAAATTGTAATTAATCAGTTGCAAGGGGTGGAGTATACTGGAGAACACCTGGAAAATCACTGTCTAATCCCCAAGCCATAGCAATTCTTTTCACATGTGCATGTATGAATTGAACGTAGGCAGTGATGATCGATAAGCTTCAACTTGGTTTCTTACAGATGGCCAATGATAAAACCCATCCACAATCAGGGCCTTAGCAAGTATTTCAAAAAAGCGTGTCCAAAATAGCACATCCAAAAATTCTGCCCGTCCAGATTTAGCTATTAATTTACCTCAAATCCTTGTACCAATTACACTAAATAACATACTGTGTCAAATAGGGCAATGAATACTTAAGTCATCCCAGAATATGGTTTGTTGTAAATATTTACATAGCCTGTACAACAAGTAGGTTTTCAGGAGACTGATTGTTAAAAGACAGGCAGGATGGGTCCTGGGAAAGTCCCTGTCTACAATGGTACCCCTCTTTTCTTGGCATCTCTCACACTTGTAAATTTTCTTGACATCCATTTATTATAATGTTATTTCTTATATGTAATAGCTTGAATTAAAAATACTAATTTAATGGTTTCTATACACGGTAATATTTTTGAAACATCTTTTTAAAGTCAGAAGTCATAAAGGATTATTGCATTGCCATCAATTATAACTTGGATTATATAAAAACCTCTCTTAGTGCGCCTTAAGTAATGGTTTAACCTGCCTAGCGATGCTTTTACCCCTAACGAGGTTATTGATAAGAAACACATTATAGCAATTAAGACCACCACACAAAGACTATTGATTGGCATTGCAGCGTTGTTGACAAGTGCCTGTATGTATATATACGATCACTTGGGAGAAGAAGGTCTCTCTTTTGGTCGTTCACGAGAATAATGTTGGCGCAGATTGTTTTGAATCCTCACGGGTTCAGATGCTTTTAGCACAGGAAGCACTCTCGTGCCTAAGACTGTGTTAGTTTTTTTCGAGTAAACCATCTGTAATGGAAATATTGGCTGTATATCGATTACTCAGGCAACTTACGAAACGTAGCTGAGTAATCAAGTTTATATTTCAATGATCGGTTTATGTGTGTCCACTCGCCTTCATGCCTTCATTGGGGTTGAGTTCATTAGGATGTAAGTCGCCTTAAGAGCTGAACACATTCGTTTTTAGAAGTTCCTCGTGAAATTGTTCTCTGAATATGTAATATGTATTATGATAACTTTGAAATAAGAAATGATTTCACAAAATATTTGAAGGGAAGCGATTTTTTGAATGATGTTTCTCATTCAAATACAGGCAAACTTGGATATGACGGATAACTGTACGACGGCGGTTTGGCTATGACTTACGATATGCATGGTCCCAGTCCCATGTATATCAAGTATGTGTCATATGTATATGACAGATTTTGCATATGACGGACCAATTTTCCTCGTCCCATTGAGTCCGTCATATCCAAGTTTGCCTTTATCTTCCAAATTCCATGATTTCATCAAATTATCAGGCTGCCTTTGGACACT
>OZ012691.1:1988631-2028631 GCA_963942565.1 Maea johnstoni | reverse complement strand
CTATCTGGCTGGATGGATGGGAAGGACAAGCTATCAGCGCAGACACGCATTCGCCTTGTGATAACAGACATTGGTTGGAGCTGAAACGATGCCAAAGGTGTTATTGAATATTTTTCCTATGTTCATGCAAGAACATTGAGCAATGTGCCGTTAAGTATGTTGACTGTCAAGGGGTGTAGCGTTAGGGATAAGCGATCAATTTGATGAGCAGTTCATTTGTCTATGTTCACTTGCTGGAGATAATAAATGCATTATCGACTATTTGCTAATTTTAATCAATGAAGCACATGGTCGTAATAGAAGGTCCTTAGTAACTAGACATATATCGTGCCATTAGTGATACCTTTGTACAAGCAAGCTACAGATCTATACACAGCGAGAAACTGATTATTATGAGGGAAGTTAAAGATGCCTACCCATTAGTCATTTCCTTATTAGCAGTACGCTTCATATGATAGACACACTTGAGTGCACTTAAGATTTTTACCAGAACGCTTCTATTCATCAAAAAGGGAACAACACATACTAGATGCACTTACCATCTGTTGATCATTCCTTACCTCCCAAATGCGAAAACCAGGCGTGTATATAAACTCTTTAGGAGAGTTTTAGATAGTTCTACTATTCTAATACGTCGTGTCCAATGGTGAAACCTGCCAAATTGATCACTTTCCTACAATAAACTGCCGTGCACTTTCAACGCCACTTCATTTTCTCGTGTACCCCCAATAAGATTACATGTTGTAATGGTCTCTGCACATTGAACACGTGCCTAGTTTGAGCACCAAAATGGCTTCAAATAAACGTTTCTACCTGAGGTGTGCACGATTTATTCTTTTCATAAACGTGCAATGGATTTAATCCCATTTAATTAACAATCGACTCATGGTGTTAATCATATTGCCTTTTCCTTATCTGATTTGTTACGATGTTTGGACCATACAAATATACCATAGAATGATTAACCCTTTCTTTGATCAAATATGCATTTATGACATGTTAGTATTTGATAAATACACTCTTAACGTGTGTAGAGGTAATACTTTGGATGAACATGTTGGAGTAAGTATACAAGGCACAGGGTTCTTCAATCATGAAACTCTTGACTCAAAATCAGCTGGAGAGTACTTTAGAAACCAAATTCTCATTCAATTATTCTATAATTTTTGCATCCAAACTATTTACTAGATGGTATAATGCAAAAGGATAAACCTTGAGAGCTTGAATTAAAATACTTATACTTGATAATAATCATTCCTTTTTATTACACGGTAGTTCTTTTGAAACATCTGTTTAAAGTCAGTTTATCATACTATCAACTATACTGGTATTGATCATTTCTAAACCTTTATAGTAAATGAGATATGCACCACAATAATTTAGTAATTCTTTCGAAAGCTTTTCTGAAGCTGATTTTAGAATGCCGCGTATGGTTTTGATTTAAAAATTGCCCTTAGTAAGTAGTAGGTAGCTGGGTAAGTGCAACTAAATGATGGTGCCATCTGGTGGCAATTAGCTAGACTAAAGCCTGCACATCACTCTCACTTCCTTATCAGAGAGTAAATATTCAGCTTCGATCGATCTATAACTATAGCTATAGCTGGGAGTGTGGCAAACTTCAAACGACAACTGAAAACCCATCTGTTTAAAGATGTATATATCAATTAACTATTTGGATATCAACATCTATCCTTTGACAATGGAATGGAATGCGCCTTTGAGCATGTTTATATGGAAAGGGCGCAATATTAAATGACAATATTATTAACATTATTATTGTTATTATTATCATTATTATTATTATTATTATTATTATTATTATTATTATTATTATTATTATTATTATTATTATTCAGCTTTGGTTGATCTATAACGTACCTGGCACACACACATACACACACACACACACACACACACACATATATATATATACAAACAGAAGGTATGTGCAGGTTAAAGCTGACAACATGGGAGATTAAGTTACTACGATGTGTACAATATCGACCAAGTCTTTATTTGTGTTGTATCCTGTGTAATAACGCGTGTATAAAATTGCATCTTGGCTTGTTTTCCACTTATTCGGCGCACATATTAGATATTATAGCCCTATACAAATGGCCAGATTAATAAAATCAATTGTTTAAACCGAAACGCCTGATAATTTGAATGATATTTGATGATCTAAATATTACAAGTACATAACTAGTAATTTCGGAATTTTTCGGCATGTTAATTCAGTTCAGAAAAGCACCATTGACATTCGTGCTTTTCCTAGAAGGGAAGAATAGCAGTGCCCGGGGAAATCCAGTGGCAACATCCTTATATGTGTTTAACCGTATTCTAACTCGGCAACTATGACATTGGTGAGAAGCAGCGATAGCTAGAAACCGGCGGCAACTCCCTGAACCACTTGGCTATTAGGGCTTCCCACTCTTCGTAAATATAAGTAGAACTTCTCTGCTAAAATTTTCCTGGTGCCTTTTGAGGAATATAATGGCTTAGAATAGAGATATGGGAAGAGTACTGAATACCCATGATACAAACTGAAGACACGACAGCTTGGGTGAAGGATTATATGTTACGTCTTTATTTTTTCAACGAGGGAAGATACAAAGGAAGGGAACATGCACTGTTCAAGTGTTGGTCCGTGTGTGTATTGTTATACAAATAAAGCTATGAAGTGAAGAGAACACAGGTTCGAAGTTATATATCGGCAAAAACACATGAGGATATGAAAGAGAGATAACACATGAAATAATATCTATAATTATACCTCACGTGAAGATTCTTGATTGTGGTTGGTCAAGGGCCATGGATTAATCGTCATGTTTTCCTAAATATTTAGCGACAGGCTGTTGTCCTCACTCGTTAGCATGGACTAATTGGTTAGTTCACAGCAACAGCTATGTACTAATCGATTAGTTAATAGCAACAGCTACGTACTATTTGATTGGTTTATAGCAACAGCTATGTACTAATTGATTAGTTACCGCTAGCCCGAAGAATAACCACAAACACCTACGGAGTTTGCTGAGTGACCTACCGGTGAAACTAGTTCTACAAGGCAGACGACGAGTATTTATCCAAAATCTCTGGTGTTAGTAATTTTTCACCCTTTTGTGTTTTGTATTTTGTTCGGTATAATAAAGGTATTGGATTTTTCCATTACAGCTCGAAATGACTCTCTTTGATAGTTTAATGTACTAATATATATATTAAATACCCTTGTTGTGTGTAATTCATCGCATAAGGTTTTTTCGATCATTACACGTCAGATGCTTCTCTTTTTTTGCTGGATTCCTTCTTTATAAATGCAAGAAAATACACAGAGATGATGATGGTAATGATATTTTCTATACGATGTAAGGTAAGATATAATTTCCAAACGTTAGATAGAGTATAACATCAAAGGAAATCGGACAAAATCAGCAAGACACTATCGTTCATATTCTTATTTTTGCATATTACTTTTGTCTACGAGCAAAATATATGTTACCAGTTGATCTGCCTTTTTTGCACCCAGCGATAAGAAACACAAGGAGGCGACAATCATTATTAACTACAAACAACTGTGCAAGAATGTTTCTGATATGAGTTTAAGAGTGCACGTGTAATCAATACCTTTATCACGCATCTTTGTAAATATGTCTCTTACTGCCTCTGTAAGTTCTGCTAGAATAAGAAAACAATTTGATTTGCATTTTAATAAACACTAACCGGAAGCTAGGTACACGCAACTTCAGTTCGAATGGTCATATTCACAAAACTTTAAATGAGTAGGAAATGGAATTTATTAATGATAAAAGATGGCGCTGAAACGCACGTGTTATAAGCATTGATGAGTAGACTATCAAAGACGTATGCAGCGTAGATTTAAGTTTTTGCATATTCATCATTAGTAATTCAAGCATTAATAATTTCATAAGCAATATTAGTAATAGTCCTTGTAGCAGCAGCACAGCACAAAAGTAGTAGTAGTAGTAGTAGTAGTAGTAGTAGTAGTTGTAGTAGTTGTAGAAGTACAGGCAACTCTGCTTAATCCGTACTGATGTGGACCCTATATTTTTGTCCGGATTAGGCAAAATCCGGATTATGAATATAGAAATTGTATGTATAGGAAGGGACTGGGACCTTCCAATCTGTCCGGTCTCGACGAAAATCCGGATTACACATGTCCGCATTAAGCAGAGTTGCCCGTACTCGAATAGCAGTCGTAATACCTAAACATTGAGAAGGGCCAAACGAGAACCAATCTTTACCATCTGACTGGATTTCCAATATAACTTTTTATCGTTACTTTTTTCTACCATTCTGCAGCTTAGTCATGGTTAGCCATTTCTTAGTAGTTGTGGAAACCAGAGTACGCAGCAAAAACCACCGATGATCTCCATATCACTGCCATTACCTATATGCCGCAGCCCAGATTTGAACCCAGGTAGTGGTGAGCGATGGCCAGCAACTATCAGATCAGGTTGAAGTTTTACAGACATGCAGAGACGCTCACAATTTTCAAAGAATCCTGCAATAGCAACAGCCACATACAGGACTATGCCAGAACAGGAGGGGTTTCGGATGCTTGTGCCGTGTGCAAAAGAATTTCTTCAATGAAAGCTCTTTAGCTCGGCCGTGGCCTCGTAAAAAGCACTAACTTTCATTGGTCTATTTTCGAGACTGAAATTTGGGCGTTCCCACACAAGGAAACCGCTCGTAGTATATGTTTAGGTGGTCTGCTACACTGTAGGCAACTTGAACCCCGATGAACCCCATGCACATTCGATAACATGCACTATTTTGAACACGGCACAAGCATCCGTAACCCCCCCCCCCCCCCTGATGCCAGAAAGGTGTGAGATTTGTGGAGTAGATAATTGAAAAAATATGCATAATGTCTGTAACGAAAATCAATTCCACAATTACATACCGAGGACTAAAAAAATCTTAGATTGCATAACATTAGAACCTAATTGGAAAAGATATAAAACAAACCCCTCTTATCAATTTACCAGATTTCTCGCATACCAATTAATACTCCAAAATACATGTTTGAAGCGACTTTGATTCGATGGAATTCAAAATAGATAAAAGAGCCAAGGAAGTGTTCTATTTGTGTGCAATCCTATAGGAGTATTCATCTGATCATTTGATCTGGTTAGGAGGACACAGTTGCTTCTAGGACTCCTTTTCATGGTTTCTCACAAAGAAAGTAGTTGCTGGAGTGTGTACAAGATAAGTCACCAAGAAGGAAATCCTTTGCTCCCCTTCCAAATCCGCAATCCTGATCACCGTCAGGCTGGGAACTGTGAAATAATGGTCCACCTGTCCCTGGCCCGGTAGCAGTCGCTATTGTCTGCCCTGTACCCTCACAAACCCACGTGCCCTCGTTGGCTGCATCAGTGACGCCATAAAGGACAAATACGTCTCCAGAGAACTCTAGAAGAAATATGAATTTCTTGTTTATTGAATAATAAAAGTATAAATGCCAGAAAGCAATGAAAAAAATAATCAATGATAACATAACAGTACTCAATGTTAGTACATTGTTAACAACAAGTCTATTAGCAAACCACGTTTGAGCATGCAACATGAAGTAAAGAAAATACTATTTGAAATAAAGGATACTCACTGGTCTTCAGGAAATTGCGTACAACTGTCAGTTCCGATTCTGTTTCCGGACAAAACAGCATGGCTCCCTTAGCTCTACAGTCAGCCTTGGCCGGCATCCAGGTCAGCTTAATGGAGGAGAGGTGGTAACAGGAACCACTTCCAGGCAGCATGAAAAAGCCATCTCCACCTGGAACAGAATCATTTCTCTAAGCGGTAACCCATCTTCAAACAATAACTCACACTTCATCTCAAGGTCATGAAATATTTAACAAAATATGAAGTTTGGAATTTTTTCAACATTTACTCTAATTCAAACAGTGGTCAGTGAAGCCTTTTGACAAGTCTCTTGAAAAAGATTGATATCCGCTAACTTCGTCAAAAAAACAAGTCATGGACCAGAAAGATTAACATATTATCAAACATATTATAGACAGAGTATTCACTGTTAATAGTTCCTTTTGATTACAATTAAAATTTTGTAACTTGGTTTCCTTATTCAAGGATGACCATGTCACTAAACGGTGCTTTCGTAAATCTTTTTTGATAAAGTAGGAATGTTCAGGAGTTATATACTCTTGTGAGATCATTTCGAGAAATTGTGATTATTGAAATGATATTTTTGTATACTACTGGTAAGTGTATTCATGAATTTGAAATGTAATGTTTGACAAAGAAACATCAATTGATTGTTATTCGACCACGAATGAAATCAGAATTTAGCCAAAATATCAAAGATGATGGGCACATGCATTTTGTGTACTTACTAAATTAATTGTTTCATAATCTACACTGAGAATACTTGTATTTCAAAATTAATCACAGATATGTGCGTAGAATATTCTTGGTTATACTCACAGTATATCTCACAGTTGCTTCCATAGTAACCTGGACTACATGTGCATTTGTTTCTTCCGAAAGACTGGCGTGAGGGGCCTACACAGCCTGGTGTCAACTGAAATATATACGAAGATATTGGTTTCAAACGTAGTTTCTTTGTGTGATTGTTAGGGCTGTAATAGCCGTTTTCTACGTTGAAGTCAGAAATTGATTAATTGAAGTTGAAGGTGATTTTGCAGCTTGTAGATTGTTATGTCTGAGATAATTTGTAAAGTTTAATACCCCTCAAGAGTGCTATATTTAGAAAGCTTGGATGATAGACACACGTTTTTATTGACTCTTTGCCATTTCAAGAATGGTGCCGAAAGCATGCATGATGCCTATACGCAACCATTATTATCAGCACTGTTCCACGACATATCATCAAAATCATCTATTTTATTAACTACCAAAACACTGAAATCTATCTACTAAATAGATTTCAATAAATCGATAAACATGGTCCTTTTAGACATAGAATGGATGTTGTGATATTGACCATTTTCGCCGATACCTGCAATGACATATCTTTTAGCAAATCCAGACCCAAGCTTGCTGATATACCTGTGATCTCCGCTGGGTGAACAGGCATGGAAGAGCATTAATTCCTCCGCTATAAAGCTACATTGTATCGTACATGACCAGATTAATCAATAGAAGCGCCAGCTTTATTCCTTCATGGAAGATGCACTGTGAAGTATACTAAACTAATTCTCTATTTCATTTTTAGTTTTTAGAGCTTCTCAGGCAAAGAATTAGATACCCTGAAGACTAAAAACAATCTGCTCCATTGTTATTTTCGTAAGGCCTTGTAAAGAACTGCTCTGTTTGCCCGTATTTGTAGTATTAATGCGAAATGGCAAAACACATCCTTTTAGAAAAATTAAAAAGGTATCCCAATATTTCTCATGAATAATCTAAGCTCTGTACTGTGCGTTTAAAAACACAGAATCGATTAAACACATTTTCTTGGGTGTTCACATACATTTTATCAGATCCATTAGCGGTACTTTTAGAATTGAACCATTTCTAAGTAGTTGACAATCGCATGTTGATTTGAGTCCCTTTGTATTTAGCTTGACTCTCTATCATGTTTGTTCATAATCTCCCATGTGGTCTGGGAACAGACTGGTTAACATATCATCCCTAAGTGATGCAGAAAGAGTAGCTTACTTACCACTGTGAAATACTGGGAATCTGCCTCGTCTGTCAGCAAATTGCAGTTCTTTTCCATACCAGTTGACAACTGACAAAGTCCACTGAGACGGTTATAAGTGAATGAGTTGCAAGCATCATTTGCCTCGCACAGAAGTGCACATTCTGTCCTGATCATGTCTGTTTTGGCGTTACCAATAGGATTCTGACTGTAAGCCTTGCTTGTCCCACAGGGTGACTCCAAAAGCAAGTTGGCAACAGCAAATTCAAAGTAAACAGCCATTATGAGAATAAGAACGCCGCATGCAAGTGGCATTGCAAAACATCCAACTGATAGCTGTCCCCGCTTCATGTTATCTGAGTTTAATCTCTCTCAAAACGGTATACAAACTAAACCTGGTGATTAAACGGTGGTCCAACACATTAATTACTTAACTCTGGGTGGATTGTCTAATATAACATATATCTGATCCAACCCGATAGCTATCAATGAGTAATAGGGATATGTTTAGTGTTTATCTTTGATTGGTGGACCTCTTGTATAAGCATGCACATGCGCACAAGCTTTGCACCATGGCTTTTTTTATCAGTTGAATAATGATCTCCTTGGTATCATATACACAATACACTATGCATGCTGTCAGTCAAGTATATGACGCACCCTCCATATCTATTTTACAGATATGCACATGCGCAAAAGCATTTCCCGTGGTGTTATATATCAATATATTTAGTAAATATAAGGTGCTGACCTTTTCCATATGTCGATGAAGAGATCATCTCCCATCCTACCATCCTAAATATATATATATATATATATATATATATATATATATATATATATATATATATATATATATATATATATATATATATATATATATATATATATATATATATATATATATATATATATATAAATATATATATATATATATATATATATATATATATATATATGTATATATATATATATATATATATATATATATATATATATATATATAAATATATATATATATATATATATATATATGTATATATATATATATATATATATATATATATATATATATATATATATATATATATATATATATATATATATATATATACGTGTGTGTGTGTGTCCTTTGCGAGTCAAGAGCTTCCCGCAACCCTATTTGTGTGAAGAAGCACTGCTCAGCATTGAGATCTGAATGAAAACGAGATTCGATTTTGGAATTTGGAATTTTCCACTGTTTTTATGTTTAGGCTAAATTGTAACTAATCAGTTATATAGGGTAGAGTAAATTGGACAATTATTGGAAAACCACTGTCTAACCCCAAGCCATAGAAATTCATCGCACATGCTCATGCATGATTTGAACCCAGGCAGTGATGATAGATAAGTTTCAATATGGTTTCTTACAGATGGCCCATGATAATACCCATCTACAATGGAATATCTCGCATCTATACTTTTTCTTGACATGTACTTAAAAGAGTGGTATGCTTGTTATTTCTTATATGTGAAAGCTTGAATAAAAAAATGCTAATTATATGTTTTTCATTCCTAATTAGTTCTTTTGAAAACATCTTTTTAAAAGTCAGAAGTCGTAACCTAGTGTTAGGTTCTAATACTAAGGGACATCAGTGTTATTCCATTGTCATCAGTTACTTGAGAGTCACTCTTAAAGACATTGTCATCAGTTACATGAAAATCACTCTTAAAGACATTGCCATCAGTCACATGAAAGTCACTCTTAAAGACATTGTCATCAGTAACATGAAAGTCACCCTTAAAGACATTGTTATCAGTTACATGAAAGTCACTCTTAAAGACATTGTCATCAGTTACATGAAAGTCGCTCTTAAAGACATTGCCATCAGTTACATGAAAGTCACTCTTAAAGACATTGCCATCAGTTACATGAAAGTCACTCTTAAAGACATTGTCATCAGTTACATGAAAGTCATTCTTAAAGACATTGTCATCTGTTACATGAAAGTCACCCTTAAAGACATTGTCATCAGTTACATGAAAGTCACTCTTAAAGACATTGTCATCAGTTACATGAAAGTCGCTCTTAAAGACATTGTCATCAGTTACATGAAAGTCACTCTTAAAGACATTGTCATCAGTTACATGAACATCGCTCTTAAAGACATTGTCATCAGTTACATGAAAGTCGCTCTTAAAGACATTGTCATCAGTTACATGAAAGTCACTCTTAAAGACATTGCCATCAGTTACATGAAAGTCACTCTTAAAGACATTGCCATCAGTTACATAAATGTCACTCTTAGAGACATTGCCATCAGTTACATGAAAGTCACTCTTAAAGACATTGTCATCAGTTACATGAATGTCACTCTTAAAGACATTGTCATCAGTTACAAGAATGTCACTCTTAAAGACATTGCCATCAGTTACATGAATGTCACTCTTAAAGACATTGTCATCAGTTACATGAATGTCACTCTTAAAGACATTGCCATCAGTTACATGAAAGTCACTCTTAAAGACATTGCCATCAGTTACATGAATGTCACTCTTAAAGACATTGTCATCAGTTACATGAAAGTCACCCTTAAGACATTGTCATCAGTTACATGAATGTCACTCTTAAAGACATTGCCATCAGTTACATGAAAGTCACTCTTAAAGACATTGTCATCAGTTACATGAATGTCACTCTTAAAGACATTGCCATCAGTTACATGAAAGTCACCCTTAAAGACATTGCCATCAGTTACATGAAAGTCACTCTTAAAGACATTGTCATCAGTTACATGAAAGTCACCCTTAAAGACATTGCCATCACTTACATGAAAGTCACTCTTAAAGACATTGTCATCAGTTACATGAAAGTCACTCTTAAAGACATTGTCATCAGTTACATGAAAGTCACTCTTAAAGACATTGCCATCAGTTACATGAAAGTCACTCTTAAAGACATTGTCATCAGTTACATGAATGTCACTCTTAAAGACATTGTCATCAGTTACATGAAAGTCACTCTTAAAGACATTGTCATCAGTTACATGAAAATCACTCTTAAAGACATTGCCATCAGTTACATGAAAGTCACTCTTAAAGACATTGCCATCAGTTACATGAAAGTCACTCTTAAAGACATTGTTATCAGTTACATGAAAGTCACGCTTAAAGACATTGCCATCAGTTACATGAAAGTCACTATTAAAGACATTGCCATCAGTTACATGAAAGTAACTCTTAAAGACATTGTTATCAGTTACATGAAAGTCACTCTTAAAGACATTGTCATCAGTTACATGAAAGTCACTCTTAAAGACATTGTCATCAGTTACATGAAAATCACTCTTAAAGACATTGTCATCAGTTACATGAAAATCACTCTTAAAGACATTGCCATCAGTTACATGAAAGTCACTCTTAAAGACATTGCCATCAGTTACATGAAAGTCACTCTTAAAGACATTGTTATCAGTTACATGAAAGTCACGCTTAAAGACATTGCCATCAGTTACATGAAAGTCACTATTAAAGACATTGCCATCAGTTACATGAAAGTAACTCTTAAAGACATTGTTATCAGTTACATGAAAGTCACTCTTAAAGACATTGTCATCAGTTACATGAAAGTCACTCTTAAAGACATTGTCATCAGTTACATGAAAATCACTCTTAAAGACATTGTCATCAGTTACATGAAAATCACTCTTAAAGACATGTGTAAGAAATAATCTAACCAGCCCAGCGATGATTTCACCCACGAAGAGGCTGTTGATAAGAACCAGATCATAATAGTTTTAAGACCACTAAACAAAGACTATTGATCGGTATTGCTGTGTTGTTGATAAGAACCTGTATGCACTAATACGATCGCTCGGGAAAGGAAGGTCTCCCTTTTCGTCATTCATGTGAATAATAGTGGAGCAGATATGCTGCTCTTAAAACAGGAAGCTCTAGCATATAAGACTTTGTCAGGTATTCATTCGAGTAAACCACCTGTAGTAAAAAAGTTGGCTGCATATCGATTAATCTGGCAACTTACGAAACATGTAGCTCAGCAATCAGTTTTTTTTTTATTTCAATCATCTTTTATCTTTGCTTGCTCGCCAAAGATAATGGCTATGTTGGATTTGAGTTCATTCATTTAACAGCTTAACACATTAACACTCAGAGCAGCCAAAAGAGGCCTGACGATTTGGGAATATATAACTTACAAAAGCATTTTCTGGAAAAACTTTGAAGGAGAATTAGTTATCAGAAGCCAAACTACGGCTCTTCTTCAAATATTTTGTGAACTTTCACTTTGTTCTCAAATTATTTTCAAAAGTATGAAAGTAGCAGACGTTAAATTCTAGTGGAGCTCTAAGTGTGAATGGGTTAACACATTCATGCTAAGGAGTTCGTCGTAAAATTGTTCTCAGAATCTATGATATGTAAGATGATAACTTTGAATAAAGAAAGGTTTTACAAAATATCCGAAGGAGAGTAATGTTTTGAATAATATTTCCCATTCAAATATCTTCCTAACTTTGCTTTTGTGTCCAGGATTTCATCAAACTATCAAACTCCTTTTGGCCACTGGGAGCATTGAAAGGTTAAGTCATGTCGCTAGGAGACTGAAACAAAACACTGCATAGGAATTTCCTTCGCCTCGCAAACGGTCCCAAGGGGTATTGGAAAGATACCATAGACAATCCTTCACACTACCACACATTTGTATAGTGACCACGTCCTATATGCTAATGAGGATAAAGTGGGGGCTAAAACCTTAGTCCACTCACGTTGAAGTCAGAATTTGTAGCCAGTAGGGCACAATTATCGACGTTCTCAAGTCTATCATACATATATAGCAAGATGCAAATAACGAGTACCAGGGTATTCCATAATGTTATCTAATATAGCCTTTTTCGTGGTAGTCTCTGCAGTTCCCAGCCTGACCAGAAAGTGCCAAATAAAAACTGTGACGATTAACGAAATTATGATTCTAAACACAAATACTGAAATGGTTATTTTCTTATCTTATCTTATCAGTGTTTGGCCATATCTCTACAAATGCTCATTCTTTGTTACTTCACTTTTCAATAGTTAAAATAGATGGCCTGAGAGTCAGGTGTTATTAACACTAGCCCACTCTTTAAACGTTTCCATGTGTTCCTAATTTTTTGGAGAAACACTGACGATAAACAAAATTTCAAACCTAAACCGAACTATTGAGATGGGTAATGTCTTTTCCGCAAATGTCAAATTTTGGTTTGGTTTTGACACCTAAGGTAGTGTTGATCTATTCGAAAATATTATAGTAAATGCCACAATATTATATATATATATATATATATATATATATATATATATATATATATATATATATATATATATATATATATATATATATATATATATATATATATAAATGTGGCGGGTGGCAGGTGAAATCTCAATAAATGCAAACTCTGTCCGTTACACTGGCCCCTAAATGTGAGAACATCAATAGGAACATTTACTCCTATAATCAAATGGACAGAACATGATCAAATATCTCTATCACTCAATAACGTCTCCATCATTCACTATAACTGAGAAATATTGTCATTATTTCACGTATGTCACTTAATGTGTGTCTTTAAACCACATAGATTCAGTCTTTGGGCTGATGACTTGCAGCTTCTTCTAGTAGACACAGTTTCTGAATTGGTCGCATCAGGGTTGACGTCTTTGTTTTAATTTGCAGAGTACGAACTAGGCCATCCTTTCCAGGGAAGGTATCTATCACTCGTGCAATGGGCCATATGCTGCGTGGAGTAGCCTCGCCGAACACAAGCACAATGTTGCCTACCACTAGATTTCTTTTAGGCATGAGCCACTTTTGCCTACTTTGTAGAATCGGCAAATATTCTTTGATCCACCTTGACCAAAACAGATTGGCCAAATATTGAACTTGGCGCCAACGGCGTCTGGCGTACACATCTTGCTCATCGAAGCATCCTGGAGGCAGTGCAGGACCTGGTCTCAGTAGTAGCAGATGGTTCGGTGTCAGAGCTTCAAGGTCTTTAGGATCAGCTGACACAGTAGTCAGTGGACGACCATTCACAATTGATTCCACTACACAGAGCAGTGTAGAAAGACCTTCATCATCAACCACTTGTTCCTTCATGACTGCACGCAGGACTTTACGCACAGTGCGAATGGGCCTTTCCCACACACCACCCATGTGAGAAGCAGTAGGTGGGTTGAACCTCCATTGGATGCCACTCTGATGTAGATAACCATGAATTTGTGATTGGTTCCATTGTTGAATCGCTTCCTTCAACTCTCTCAGCTCCCACGAAATTAATTCCATTATCAGACGAAATCTCTTTTGGTTGCCCTCGGCGACTGATGAATCTCTGTAGAGCGTTTATGAAGGATGGTGTATCAAGCGATTGCGCGACTTCTATGTGTACTGCACGGGTGGTAAAAGACGTATGATCTCCCACTTCGAGAACTGCGAAAACTGCCGGCGCGACCTGCTGACTCTCCGAGCAGGATTTCAGTAGATGCAAGTTTTCTTTCCACTAATTGTTTGTAGTTTTTTATTTTGTCCATAATGTGAAGATATTTCTCTTCTACATCTTTGAAGTATTCTTCCGATACTTGAGGCTCAACGCCATCTAACAACAACGAGTGAAAGTCAGAATTTTTTTTCCGAAAGCGCTCCATGCTTTCAACCAATTCATCCATCTTGGATTTGACGCTCTGTAAGTTGGTTTCCTCGAAGCTGCACATTTCATCAAGTATCTCATTCTCTTTTCTCGTAACTGCCGATTTTGCAGCTTTCCTTGCATTGAAGCATGTCTTTCGTTGCTCCTCATCCATGTTGAGAGCACCACTTGTTGCCATCCTAGTCCAAGTTGTTGAACAAATGTGGCAGGTGGCAGGTGAAATAACCAGAAAACGATGCCATGGATCTTGTACGCGTGTTTATTGATTGACGTGACGAAATGATGTACAAGGTGACGGGGTAACACGGTAAACGTTGACGGGGTGACGTATCAACACGGTTCAACCTAAAATAATGAAGAACCAAAAATGACTATAACTAGTGACTAAATGTACAATACACTACAATACAATAGCACAATACACTACACATAATCTCACACATAATCTCAATTAATGTCATTACAATAACTACATAAACTACACTTAAAACATAACATGATACATATAATGACTGAAAATAGTTATACAAAACAAGTAACATCTAAGTTGACATGATCTCTAACTGACAGAACAATGGCAATTGCATGTGAAAAATATAGGTGAAGTTGCTAAGTACAACTATGCTCAAAATACTCAAAACTATAGACCATCAACCAAATATAATTGCCTATGATGAATCTTTATACACTTATCTTTCATTTAAGCTAACAAATACAAGTAACAAATAAATACTTACAACTTTAGGCAATCCTAAACCTTCACCTTAAACAATTTGTCAACATGGGAAATGTCACCATCTTGACCTACAAAAAGCCCGGCCCTCTGGTGGGCAAAATATAAAACTTGACCTCTTGATGCCACCTATACTCAAGAATCTAAACTAATTCAGTGACCTTTGTAATCTTCCAACTACTCGTGACAAATAAAGAAAAATACCTAAAAGTACCCAAAATACACAAAAACACCAAATCTCAATAAATAAAAACTCTGTCCGTTACAATATATATATATATATATATATATATATATATATATATATATATATATATATATATATATATATATATATATATATGTATATTTATTAATATCTATCTATCTATCTATCTGTGTGTGTGTGTGTGTGTGTAGAGTGTGTGTGGACCTGTAATCTACAACATGCTTAAGCTACAAGAGAGAGCAGATTTTATTCATTTTAGCGGCAAGCAACATTGTTCTTAATCAATTTTATTCTGTGCACAAGAGTGACTTTGTATACCAACGTTCTATTGATTTCACATGGAACAAAAGATACTAGATGCCCTTAATATGGTCTGCTGATCGTTCATCGCCTTACACATAAGAAAACCTGGTGTGCTTTATAGCGTCTTTTGCCAGTCTAGATTGTCTTACTATTCTTATGTGTCAGTTCTTGCAGTGAAACCCCACCATATTGAATGTATCTATCAAATGCAATGCTGTGCACCTTAAACGCTACTTCGTTCTCCTGCAGACCTCGTATCGTCATCGCCTATGTTCATTGCTACCTGCCTACTGTGATCATGTATAGTCCGCCATATTGCCTTTTCATTATCAGACTTGTTCTGATAGATGGACCATGTATAACATAACATAAAAGTACTATATATATATATATATATATATATATATATATATATATATATATATATATATATATATATATATATATTATATATATATATATGGTCAGTGGTACACTTAATAATTCAAATTTCTATAGTTTCAAATCGTATTGGATATTTGGAATTTTGGGTATATTTTCAAAGTTTCAAACTTCGAAACCGTATTAGAAATTTGAAACTTTGGTTAAAGTTTCAAAGTTTCAAACTTCCTTACTTTCAAATATCCAAATTTTCAAACTTCCAAAACGTGTTGGAAGTTTGAAACTTTGGTCAAAGTTTCAAAGTTTCAAAATTCCATACTTTCAAATATCCAAACTTTCAAACTTCCAAAACGTGTTGGAAGTTTGAAAGTTTGACATGGAACGTTTAATAATGTAAAATGTGAAACTTTCAAATATACGGTGATCGGGCTGATAATAGAAGCTGCCTTAATAGTCCGTGAGCCAGAGGGTTGGTCGGTTTCATATTGGGGGGCCAATTCTACCATACATTTCTGAAAAGCCCTGTTGTTCAGCTTCAATTTCATGTATGATAGCCTTGCACACGTTGGAGCTTTTCCAAGATATCAGGCTTTGAAGAATGTCAGTTTGTAATTCATTATGAACTCCGGACTGTGAATATAGAGTGACTGTAACAGGGCAGGGCTGATACATTGGTATAGGGATTAAGATCGAGCCAGGCTGCTGTGTTGGAAAACCCAAGGCCGAGGGGGTCTGATGCATCTCACAGCCGAGGGCCGCAGGCTAGAGGCTGTGAGATGCATCAGACCTCCCGAGGCCTTGGGTTTTCCAACACAGCAGCCTGGCGAGGTCTTAATGGCTATTATATCATGATAAAATATATTTTGCTTTTAGATTTTTGGGAAAAGTGCCTTTAACTTGTGATAAACAGGAAGAAGTTGTTTACTTATGGTTGCCATGACAACATGCGAGGTGAACAAATGACACTAAGAACACTTTATTCCAGCCCTGTTTGCACTGTGTGGCAAAAAAATGTCCATACATTACTAATGCAATAGGCCTTATTTTTTATGTTCAATTTATGGAAAAGGTACATTTGATTTATGAAAAAAGGCCTTATTAAAAAGTTGCTTACATATGGTTGCCATGATTCCGCGCGAGAGCAAAGAAAGAGGGCAGAAAACCGAATACACTTTGGTAAGCACTGTGTGGGAAAACAATGTCTTGATATTACTATGACAACATGATATAATGTACACTATACCATGCACATTTTGTTTGAAGATTACATTTCTTATGCCATTCTCTAAAATGTCAACGTTAGAGTTGCTGGGCTAGGAAACTTAAAAATTCTGCATTTTTATTGTGATATGTTTGTCAAATATGTTCCACTTTGCACTGGTTTCAATTATCTATTTTCATATTTGTCTGTTCCAGAAGTTCATTAATGTCCACCCATATTATACAAATATGACATCCCTGTGGGGTGTCATATTTGTTTTATTATACCGAACAAAATACAAAACACAAAAGGGGGAACAATTACAAACACCAGAGATTTTGAATAAATACTCGTCGTCTGCCTTGTTGAACTAGTTTCACCGGTAGGTCACTCGGCAAACTCTGTGGGTGTTCGTTGCTATTCTTTGGGCTAGCATTAACTAAACAATTAGCCCATAGCTGTTGCTATGGGCTAAATGATTAGCCCATAAGCAGTTAAGGACCACAGCCTGTTGCTAAGGAGTGAGGAAAACATGACGATTAATCCATGGCTCTTGACCAACCAGAATCAAGAATCTTCACGTAAAGAATAATAATAGAAAATGTCTATCCCTGTTATAGGGATAATCAGAAAATAGATAATGCTGTATGTGCATATAGACTTGAATTATAAAGAAATAGCCCAAGTAGATTTCATCAATGTGATGTTAGCAAAATTATCTATTTGCTTTGAAAAGTTTGTCTAGATTCCAAACAAATAATTTAGGGCCCTGGTACTGTTAATAATATGGGGACAAAGTGGCTCAGTTGGTTAGGTGTCGGACTAGTAATCAGTAGGTCGCTGTACGGGGCACTTTGGTCTGTCCTTGGGCAAGACAGTTTATTCCATATTGCCTCAGTCCACCCAGCTAAAAAAGGGTACCTAGCATTAGTAATGCAGTGCTTAGAGCTTATGCACTATATGTAGCCATCTGCTCTGGAATATCCCTCAGGGGATTGAAATGGCGTCCGTTTGTACAGGCCTACTAGGGAAGGAAGGTCATGTGAACATTTCGGTGGATACAAGACTATAAACCGAATACCTATACCTTTACCTTTAACCATATAAATCATGACAGTCACATGACTATCTGAAACAGTCTGAGTATCATGACCATCATGCCATAGCCCCTGTCCAGAAAACAAGAGGTGACCATAACACCTTTGTTGAAGTTTCATCAAGCATCTTCAAAGGAATACTTCATGAGTGTTCTGACAGTATCAGAATAGATGTCATATTCGATGTATACAGAGAAGAGACAATTAAAGACATAGATAGAGCAGTCAGAGGTCAAGAATATTGTTCCAGGTCACAAAGTTCAACTGTGGAGAAGATTCCTGTCCAACTCATACAACAAGCAGAGCCTGATTGAATTTCTCACAAAAGATTGTAATTTCGAATATCGTCACTTTTTCTGCCATATTGCAGCTGAGTCGTGACTAGCCAGTTGTAACTGGTGGAGGAAACAGGAGATCTTCCAATCCCAAGTCACTGTCAACTTTCTCACATGCCCTGGGTGGGATTTGAACCCTGGTAGTGGTGAGAGACAGCTAGCATGGCAATGCATCTGTCGTGGCCTAGTGGTTACGATGCGTGGCGCCCAAGCGTGAGTTTGCAGGTTCGAGTCTCCGCTAGATCCCGAAGCTGGTTGACCTGGTCGCTATATAAATGTGTGGCATTGTGGAGGGCTGTCTATGGTCCTTCTGCCACTGAAAGACCCCCAAGGAACTATTCGTGAAGAGAAGGGAATTTCTTCCCGGTTTCGGGTTTCTATATGACCTAAGCTGTGGAAAGCGATGTAAAACCCCATCCCTTCTTTCCTACAGACCACACGACTATCAGGGTAGGCCCCTACACAAATGAGTGGAGACAACCGGTATACCTGAAGGACCTGGGGTCAAAAGTCATGTTAGTAACCTGTGGTGAAGTTTGTTACAAGCTGACCACCGATGGTGCTGAAGAAGTGCCGGAACTGCTTTCAACTCGAGGAAGCAGACATTCGCCTATTGCTCCATGCTGCACAAGCTGCTCCAGAAGGACACAAAGCTGTGTCATCATCTCAGATGAAGTTTTGTGTCTGGCGTTTTTCCCCACATATTGGTGCACCATTGTATCTCAGGTGTGGTACAAGGATCCACACGAGATTTGTTAGCATACAAATAGATGTTGTGAACTCAGATTGTTGTAAGTCAATGATTGGCTTACATACATTTACGGGTTGTGATAGCTTAAGTGCTTTTGCTGGTTGCGACCACTCAAGTACTTTGAAGATTACTCGGAGAGACAAGAGGGACATGTTTGCAGAGCTAGGGTCCTGTTGGGAAATTGAAGGTGACCTCATAGCAAAATTGGAAGCATTCACATGTGAGCTATACTGCCCAAAGTCTGGTACCACAGAAAGGAATGAGTTGAGATACAGGCTTTCTCCAGATGTTCCCTACACTGTTGGACATGGTTTGTATAAAAAGAGGTCCAGCGACAATGAGGACGAATTACAAATTGACTGGATGCATGGTCTTCCAGCTCCATATGCAATACTGAACCTGATGTCCTGCAATAATGTCAGTGCTTGAAGGGTGCAAATGATCTCAGGTGAGTGACCATGTGAAAAGTCCAAGCTTGCAACAACCAGGCTTAGGACTTGGAGTCTGATACAAATGATCAAGTGGTGTCAGAGGACTCTGAAGAGGTACAGAATAATCTTGATTTTAGTTCTAAATATTTGACTTGTATAAATGGAATCGTTAAAGGCATAGTACGGTATTCGACAAGGTGACAGTGACATCTGAAACTTTAAGTCCAATTGAAAAATAAACCACAGATAGAAATCCAATTAACTTTGCATAAGCTATCATCATTAGATCCCCTTTTGAAAAAGAAAAAAGGGGGGGGGGTCACCAGTCATCCCTTTCATATAGGTGGCGGGCAAGTGGCACTAAATTTGCAAATTTCATGTCTAAAATTAAAAGTTCATTTAGAGAATACCCCATGGTTAGACTTTCATCAAATCCTGCATAGATTTTCATTGTCAGGTCCCATTTGTCTATCTAAAAAAATTCTAAAGCGGGATCACCAGTCATGCTGTCCATATAGGTGGCGTGAAAGTGACAAACAATGTAATTTGTAAATGGAAGTGCCACTTTGGCGCCACCTATATGGATGGGATGACTGGTGAACCCCCTTTTTATTTTTGATTTCAAAGGGTATCTGATGATGATAGCTTATGCAAAGTGTAATGGATTTCTAACTGTGGGGTACTTTTAAATGGACTTCTAAGTTTTAGATGTTACTGTCACCTTGTAGAATACCGTACTATGCCTTTAAATTCCTTGCACTGACAGTCACATTCAAGGTTTATATTGTCTGCCAGTTTAAATACAGTTCTTGTGGAGTCTAGAATAATACAAAACAATACTGGTATCTTTGGAAAAATGTCTTGGTGATGCAGTGATTTGCGTATATTTTCAAAAAGATTTATTTCCATTTAAATTTCATGGTGAGGATAGTGGTGCAATTTCTATCACAGTGTCAATTATAATTAATATAAAGACCTATATTTGGACTGAATAATAATATAGAATGGGTGAATGTTATATTTGATACTTAAAGGCAACTAACTGTCATATTGCAATTTCTTAAGTGGAAAATGTTGAACAAAACTGACTTTTTCTCGCGAGACACCCCCAAAATTGGTAAAATATGTCCAGATTTTTTGTTTAAGGTACTTTTT
This sequence comes from Maea johnstoni, assembly GCA_963942565.1. Taxonomy (NCBI): domain Eukaryota; kingdom Metazoa; phylum Annelida; class Polychaeta; order Spionida; family Magelonidae; genus Maea; species Maea johnstoni. The sequence continues at coordinate 2,007,723 of OZ012691.1, read as the reverse complement.
TTTATGCAATAACCTATCGAAGCATGTTTGATTATTTCAAAGTTAACAAGTTGTAAAGTGTGGGGCTGATTGGGTGTCTATAAAGCATTGAATCAAAGGTATTTGTCTTTCTACATATCACACAGATTTTACCAGTAGTCCGATTACTGTAAAACTGGTAATGTTTGCGTGTAGTAAATATTGCGTTTTTTTCATTTTCTCTTTTATGCGTGTTTTAATTAATGCGACGCCACCAGACGTCAGATATCTGAAACAGAAGGGACAGATTTATGCGTGTTTTAATTATTGCGTCCTCATGCATTCGCATTAAAACGCAATAATTAAAATCACGCAATCATTACCAGTTTTACAGTATCACGGCCCATTTTCTCGGAAAAGCTCCACCCATTACAAGGCTATCATACATCAAAATGAAGTTAAGACAATAGGCTTTCAGAAAAACAAGGTGAGGATTGGCCCCCAAATATGAAACCGAAAACCCCAAAAATGGGGTTTGGCTCACGGACTATAAGTTGCAAACACGACCCGCATTTCTTTATTGTTATTATTTATCATCAAGACGCTGTTCTCATTAAGGCTATCAAATACGCATTTCTTAATTTCCTATATCTTCAAATATTGCAATTATGGATATTGATTATGCTTAAACTGACATTGAAGCTAATGAACATGAAAAGTGGAGCGACCCAATTGTCTATTCTATTATTAGAAACGGCAGCTTCTAAAATGCGGAACCGGAATGTATGTAAAACTCGTGCCCATATGATGGACCATGAGTGAAGGAGGGAACAATGAAATTTATTTTCAAGACCGTCTTTTTGGGAGGGTAAATAGAACTTGTTCCCGACTTAACCGACCATTCCAGTGGATGAATATCGATCAATATACATTATATATCTACCTTTTGTCTGTCTGTCTGTATTACTGTCTATCTGTATATATATCTACTATCTATCAATCTATCTATCTTTTTATGTGTGAGAGCCTTAGATAAATAAAAAAAATCTTTGTCTTATGTGAGAGCATCCAAACACACACACACACATAAATGTATGTATGTGTGTGTGTGCGTATGTGTGCGTATATAGATAGGTAGATAGAGAAATACGGAAAGACAGCTAGGCAGATGTGATTATATACTTCATTGATTCCATCATAACGTAGTTTATGAACCAATTCATGAACGCACACACACGCATGCATGCATGCCCGCGCACAGTCATTTATATACCACCCTCCCACCCCACGCCCCACGCACATAAGATCTATCTAATACGTTCCCGCATACTCTAGGGGGAGGAAAATAACTCTGTTTTACCGGTAGGGTAAATAAAACTTTATTTCTTCCAGACCACTCCAGAGGAAGGGTAAATAAAACACATACGCACGCACACACATACATACATACATACATACATACATACATACATATATGTCTATGTGTGTGTGTTTGGATGCTCTCACTTTAGATGAAGAACCACATTTTATTTATATAAGGCTCTCACACATGAATAGATAGAAAGATTGATTGCTAGATAGTAGAAAGATATATAGATAGACAGAAATACAGACAGACAGGTTAGATAGATGATATATATTAATAGATACCTATTCACTAGAGTGGTCGGGTAAGTCGGGAACAAATAAAGTTTTTTTATCCTGCCTATGGGTTAGTCGGGAACAAATAAAGTTCTATTTACCCTCCCCAAAAGAAGGTCTTGAAATTAAAGTTCTTTATTTGCTCTTTCACACTTGGTCCATCATATCGACACGAGTTTTACATAATTCCAGTTCCGCATTTTAGAAGCTGCCGTTCTAATAATAGATTAGACAAGTAGGTCACTCCACCATTCTTGCTGCTTTGCGAAAATTATCCTTTTTTCTTATAATTGGCAATTTCCTTTGAAAAGTAACATTTGAAATTGTTTTGATATTATTGATATTATACAATGTATAATATATCAACATAACATTGTAACAGAACTACTTGCGTACCGCTAGGAAAGGTTTGGAAATTTGATTTATTAAGTGTGCCACTCTGCGGCTTTTCTAAACATGCAATAGTATAAATGTGTAAAGACTTTTGGAAGTTTGAAAGTATGGAAATACGGCTGTAATCTCATATATTCAAACCCGTTTGAAAGAACGGAAGTTTGGATATATAGAAGTTTGAAAGTTTGAAAATACAGATATTTGAAAATTTGAATATTTGAAAGTTTGAATTATTAAGCGAACCACGGACCGTATTTATATATATATATATATATATATATATATATATATATATATATATATATATATATGTATACATATATATATGTGTGTATATAACATAAAAGGACTAACCTCTAAATATGTATTGCATGCCATGTAGGTGCGAAAACCAGATTATATAGTTGAAACATTTTAAAACACGACGGACGCTGGCAGCGTCATTCTTGCTGTTTTTACAGCTTATAATATTCAGTTATTCAGTCTTTTTGTAATCAATATGTTAAGGAGGTTATGATCCGGGTAGTAAGCTGGCATAGCGAATACTGTCGAATGGCTAACTTTTTCCATGTAACCCTAATTTTTCATTTTTGGGTGTTTCCGTTTCTAATATTTCCGAAGAGAGGACATATATTTTTTCCGTTTCTACTTCTCCCGTTTTATGTAGGTTTTTAGTATACCAAAAAGTAAATATCAATAGGTAAGGAAGAGGATTTTTCCATGTTTATTAAGTACGGACATGTACTGTGTTGTTTTTTCGTGTGTTGTCTATTCCCGTTAGAAACCAATTGGGAAAAGACGGGAAAATAAAGTTCACGGAAAGATTAGCCATTCTACATTAGAGTATGTTGTCTCCGCGGGTTGATCTGAAATCTGCTTCTACTGACTGGCCTTGTAATCTTTTCTCTTGAGTATGGCCTAAAACCGTTAGAGATAGTAGGACGGAATGGTGCCTTCTATGGCCCGTTGCTGGTACTACACCACACTGGCTCGTCCACCTAGGGTAAAATTTATATTTAGGGACCAGGACTACAGCCTATCTCTTGCCTTCTTCTGACTTCCTGTATATATATATATATATATATATATATATATATATATATATATATATATATATATATATATATATATATATATATATATATATATATATATATATATATATATATATATATATATATATATATATATATATATATATATATATATATATATATATATATATATGTGCGCGCGTGTGTGTGTGTGTGTGTGTGTGTGTATATATATATATATATATATATATATATATATATATATATATATATATATATATATATATATATATATATATATATTTATATATATATATATATATATATATATATATATATATATATATATATATATATATATATATATATATATATATATATATATATATTTATATATATTTATATATATATATATATATATATATATATATATATATATATATATATTTATATATATATATATATATATATATATATATATATATATATATATATATATATATATATATATATATATATATATATATATTTATATATATATACATCGCTCTATTCCTACAATTCTCATCATAACTAAATACACGCGTGCACTCTCTGCTCCATTGCTCAGTAATGGATTAGAATAACTCCGAAAAAGGCTTAATTTTACAAAAAAATATCAAAGCAAAGTTGTAGGTTGATTTTTTCAACAGTTGGCCACGTACTACAGGCATTAATGGGTTAATACATATTTCGCTTATTTTCCACCTTTTAATTTGTCTAATACTCAATAGATGTCCTTACCTACAATTACTTTAGTTTTTCCAATACTCAATTGGTGTCACCATCTAAAGTCTGTCTCTTATTTAAATGTGCTTTGTGGATGAGCTAATACATATTCCACCTGTTGTTCAACTTTCTAGTTTGTCCAATACTCAATAGATGTCCCTACCTACAATGACCTCTACCTGAAAACCACGCAGGTTTCCACAGACCTGTTAAACATAGGGCAATGAAAAGAATGTCAACAAAATTTCAACCATCCCATTGACCACAGTCAGTAATGCAGGTACATGTTTGTATATAAATGTTCAAATATGTAGGAGAGAGAGAGAGAGAGAGAGAGAGAGAGAGAGAGAGAGAGAGAGAGAGAGAGAATGTGCCATTAACTTAGACCTTACAATTTAGACCTTAGACCTTACAACTTATAGGCCCAAATCAAAATTCCAACATGTAAAATAAGCTTTAGTACCATGACCGGTAGATTTGTCTGGAAGGGCCATGCCATGCCCACAGCTGCCAGCCATGCCCACAACTGACTTTTACGTTCTGGCAACTGCATGAGCTGTGATATATGGCTACACACGAAGACCACGATTGATTTAGAAATACAGTGGGTCAGAAGTACTGTGATCTTTGTCAAAATATGGACACAGAAAACGCTGAACATAATATCATGCATTGTCCCGGCTTGGAAACTATTAGAAGTAAAATGTTCTCGCAAATAGATACCCTAGAACGATCTCTGAACTCGCCAATATTGGCAAATTGTGTAAATGTCTTTTCTGCCTTACTAGGTAATATACCAAATAATATGCAGTCAGAAGTATGTATTAAGTTCCTTCGCACTGTGGCTGTGCATGTGTATGAAATGTACCAAGTAGTGATGAGAAGCTCACTCTTTTTTCACCAACCAATCATGTTTGGTCTACCCCACGATCAGAACAGATGGTGATTTTATGACACTTAATCAACAAAAGTTCTTTTTGGTCTTATGCCTATGTAGAATGCCTTACACCTACGGGATATGAAAAGTACTTGTTTTGTCCCTTTATAATTATCCAAAACCTGCTTAACTGCTGACTCATAGTAACCCACTCTCTATAGTGTGCAGTTATATGTGTACATCATTAAAAACTGCATTACTTTCTTCTATACTGGGTGAAGAACCCGCTTGTACATAATTTCAAAATAATTTAGGCACTATGTTGCCAAGTTTTTTCCTAGGTATAATTATAATTGATATATGTTGTTACCTTGATCTAAATTTTTCCGAGAGTTAGCCATTTGTTTATGCCTAACTCATATGTTTTGTACTACACTCTAAGTATGCTTTTGTAATTGTGAAATTACAGTTAATAAACATACATACATACATACACAGAGGGGAAATGGGTCCACTGGAATATATTCTCTCTCTCTCTCTCTCTCTCTCTCTCTCTCTCTCTCTCTCTCTCTCTCTCTCTCTCTCTCTCTCTCTCTCGTAATTGGACTGGTCTAAATAATTGATGGCTTAAAAAGTGTATTTCCTTTTATGTAAACTGGCAACGCTTTATTCCCCCTTGAAAGTCTGTTTTAGTTTCATTTGGTAAAATCATAGGGTATAAGAAATGCACATGATTATAACATAAGACTACTATTGATAGATCTCCACTCTCCAGCACAATCAATTATAACAAAAAATGGAATAACAAACAATTAGTGCAGCACTGAACAAGGGAAACAAGCTCATGAAATCACCAGCTTTGTGAGTCAAGCTCACAGGTGACACAAATTTCACTGTTTTTTATGCAGAATTTTCTAGGGTTTGCCTATTCCTCTATGTTAAGCTTGGTACAAATTGGTCATATGCATCTCGGGCTTAACACAATATATATATATATATATATATATATATATATATATATATATATATATATATATATATATATATATATATATATATATATATATATATATATATATATATATATATATATATATATGTTTATTGACTGCAATATTTCTATTGCAAAAGCATATACAAATGAAAATATAATACAAACAGGTAAGTAGTAAACGAAAAATAAATAATTTAGCAGCATAGTTATACAGGTGAACTTGGATATGACGGACTCAATGGACCAGGAAAATTGGTCCTTCATATGCAAAATCCGTCGTATACATATGACGAATACAAGCATATCGTCCGTCATATGCAAAAATCCGTCGTACAGTGGTCCGTAATATCCAAGTTCACCTGTACTGTCTTCATAATTTTATGTACGCACACATTTCGTTTTGAACATGTTTTGAACATATAGAGTGAACGTCCCTGAGATGTGTTCACACATTTTGAACACAACTTTCAAAGTCTCCTCTCTTCCATAACATTGAGAAAAGATCTCTGTGGTGTGAACATCCCCTAACATGAACATTTTTGCCCTGGTATTGTGGTGTTAATATCTAAGAGGTTTCACTTATAATAGATTGATAGAACCTGCTTTCAGAATTGGAAGATAAAAGATCTCTGTGCTCCCCATGGAGATAAATGGTTCAAAGATTGAACAGGCCTGCTGGGGAATAAATGTAAGAGTCGTGTGAACATTGATAAAATGGAACAAGACTATAAACCTAACATTTATTCATTTTCATTTTACTGGTAATTTGGCATGCAAGGTGTCCATATGTGAAAATGACCGTTAAATGATGATAAGCATTTGTCATCCACCCCAATAGCACTAATCTAATACAAAGGGATATTGGTTAAAATATTCATGCCACATCCGGCACTTATTATAAAGTTACGATGGCCAGGTTTACTTATTTATGGAAGTGAGTACACTTTGTAATTGCTTGTCCATTCACATACGTCTACACCTATTAAATATGCATTGATGTCCGTATCATTGTGTCATTGTGGGGATGCAGTATTGAGAATATAGAAGGTTATGTGTTAACATGGAGTTACATCTACGATATCTGCATATTCTTGAATGATTGTACATATCCGATTTGGTTCTTGTACTAGTATATAACAAATTTTTGTTCGATATTCAGTTTGTATTGTATTCAGTTCCCTATTTCCGGTATCAGCATTATATCTACTTGTATCAATTTCGTTAATACATTACATGTATACTATTAACATTGTTTGATAACTATCATGTTGTAAATAGTTTGTTTGTTTGTTTATATCTGTAGTCAATAAAGATACATGCATTAGCATCTGGACTACTTTTATCAGACAATTTTAATCATAACTACCCAAAAAAACTTTAGAAATATTTTGAAGACGGTTGATTTAATACAACGGGAACGACAAATTTCAGTCATATTAGACAACTAGAAATACATGGGGTTTACAACTTGACATATCTTTCGAAAAGAACATTTATGTGATGAAATAAATTTGACGCAACGTATTTAAAAGCAGAATTGAGTAATCAGTGGTATTTCCTGATCAGAAGTGCAAAGCTTCAAACGCTGTACCTCAGTCTACGCTGAAATGTATTATCTATGCTATACCTATATGCTTTTATATCTGTGATATGTATTGTATGACAACTCTTGCTATAAACCGCCCTAGAAAGTTACATCATGTAAAACAATAACTGTCAAGTGAGTGTATCGATACCTGTTGCGCGTGACTGGATGACAAAACTTCGTGCTCCGACGATATTAATATATTAAGCAGTTGAATGAGCGGCCATTATCGACAGATGCTGTTGCTGGGAACAATTCGCCCAATCACAGGCATTAGTATCTGTACAGATGTCTTGTGGCAAAATTTCACTTGAAATTTCGTCCTGCAAAGTTGTGATCGTTATAGTGATGTCCTTATCAACTATGAATGTTTAGGCTATCACTGGGAAAAGTAAAATATTTGCTGTTAAGGTGATGGGTACCATTGCAAGCCAGTTAAAAGCCCTGTCCCAAAACACACCTCAAAGCAGCATAATCCTATAACTAGGTGTATCTCCAGGTTCCCGAGTGTTATCAGGTAGAGAATATCATAGCCACCTGCCATTATTCAATCCATATTCTGTTTTATTTCAAAATTTACAACTTTTTTTTCGAATGACATATTCTCATTAATTACGCAGTTGATGGTTACTGTAGGTTCACAGATACCTTAGGGATATCATTGACTATGCCCAATAAAAAGTATTTTTACGATGTTTTACTGCTGAAGACTTTTACAGGCCATAACATTGAAAATTTTAGTGAGAAGTTTTGACGCCAAGTGCATTGAGTTCGAGCTTCTCAACTATTTATAGCAGGCCCAACTCTGGGCATTGTTCGACTGTGACGCGCGACCATCGAGGTGTGTCTTTGAACAACTGTTGTTTTGTTCCTAGCCCCATGGGATCAGCGTCGCCTGTCCTTGCTAGGATTATAGGCTCCGCACACAAGATATCTCACTAAAATTTTCAAATATTATGGCCCGTAAAAGTCTTCAGCAGTAAAAAATCAAAAAGATACTTTTTATTGGGCATAGTCAATGACATCCCTAAGGTATCTGTGAACCTACAGTAACCATCAACTGCGTAATTAATGAGAATATGTCATTCGAAAAAAAGTTGTAAATTTTGAAATAAAACAGAATATGGATTGAATAATGGCAGGTGGCTATGGTATTCTCTACCTGATAACACTCGGGAACCTGGAGATACACCTAGTTATAGGATTATGCTGCTTTGAGGTGTGTTTTGGGACAGGGCTTTTAACTGGCTTACAATGGTACCCACAGGGGCGGATCCAAGATTTGATAAAGGGGGGTTCGATATAGTTCCGAAAAGTGACACTGGTGGCGCCACTCACAATTATTTATGAAAACACCACCAGGAGTCAACTGCAGAGAACTAAAAATAATAATTTCATAAAGAGATATAAAAAAAACCTCATAAGAGATATAACAAAATACATATTAGTGTAAGATCGAAATTTTAATTGAAACGCAATATTTCATATAAATTATGATATGCAAAATCGGATTTGGTGACAAGATTTTGGTCACAAGATTGAACGGACCTCTTGCACTTTCAAACATTTAAGAAATATATTTTACCTTTTGGAGAGATTTAACATTGTGAACACCTTTGGGATGAGGGGAAGAACTTTTGCCCACTATGTTTGATTGATGTTAGCGTACTTGCGCTACATGCATCTGGGGGAGGGGGGGAGGGGGTTCAATTGGAGACGGACTCTTTCATTTGTGATATGACTAAACACCAGTCATGAGAATCATTCAGTAAATTTCCCCTTCTGCGCTTGTCGAATTCTCAGAAATTAACACTTTCAATTTTTTTCCTAATTTGGCTGAACAATTTCTATTCAACCTTTTTACAAATAATACTCTACTTGACGAGGTACGCTCAAAGTTGTTTGACCATTTTTGCACTTCAGATGCAAATGGGTTAAGCCACCTCAAAAGGTGTTAAGATGTGGTCATTAATGTATCTGTTAGCTATTAGTTAGGTATTTTCCATACGGCTTGGAGGAATCAAGTGATCTAGAAGTTTGAGAATCAGCGAACCCCCCCATCCCTAACAAACTTCAGGGTTTCCAAGCTTTTCTTAGTCTGCGAACGACTGGACTGTACTTCTGCATCTGCTAGACTAAGGAATCAAGTGATCTAGAAGTTTGGGAATCAACGAACCCTCCCCTCCCCACTCACCTAACAAACTTCAGTTTTTTCAAGCTATTCTTAGTCTGCGAACGACTGGACTGTAATTCTGTATCCGCTAGACTAAGGAATGAATCAAGTGATCCAGAAGTTTGAGAATCAACGAACCCCCCCCCCCCCCCCTCGACTGTAATTCTGTATCCGCCGGTTCACGGCAGATAATCCCCTCGAGCAGGATGTTCATCCCTTCGGACCTATACCTGGCTAACACCAATCAGCCTGTTGTCTACTCAGGGCCTGGGGAAACAAAAGACGTGGACAGAATTGCAAATTGCAACTGGTGGCCGAGGCAGGAAAAACAATTAGTTTTGATGTTTGTCCACAGGTGGCGTGGTGGTACAAAATGACTCACCAGCCAGGGGGGGGGGGTCGGACGAACCCCTCGAACCCCCCCCCTGGATCCGCCCCTGGGTACCCATCACCTTAAAACGGCTCCCACAGGCTTGCTCACACTCTTAAATGAAGAAAATAAAACGGATATGTAGCGAGAGACTAATTACTATATGCGCTATAGTGAAGGGCTGGACATACCAGGGGTCTCTGATCTGCCTCAGCGTGAGGTCACGAGGGATCAAGGACCAATCAGGGCTCTCGTATCATTTACATTAAATAGAAACCTGAGCGCCAACATACGCAGAGCACGACTTTTTGGCTATTCTCTGAGGCTAGCCTATTCAGGTTGACCGGCTGGTTTCATATTCTCTTGTTTCTATTTATCTAAGATACAATCAGGGGAGGTTGTTGGTCTTTCCTCATTATGGAATTTCTTCAAGTCACAATCGCTTCCATTTTATTTTTCTTAAAAAGTCCTCCGCAGATATGTGAGTGTATGCACTATGAGGCAGGTATTAATTTATACATTGTATAAAGATGTATATAAAAAATGTGGATAATTGAAATACTGTATGTTTGTCTTATTGTTTTTTACACATTTTTATGTTTATAATTTTGAAAAAAAAAACAAATAAACAAACTGTGGGTTATCCAAAGTTCATAAGAACAAGAAAAGTCACAATCGCTTCAAATTAACATGCATTTAGAGTATCTAATTTAACAGATTTGCTTTAGATTGTCATATTTAAAGAAGACAAAAATCAAACCAGTTTTGTGCTATCCGCACTGTAATACATGCATGCAGTATGTACGTATGAGTGTATGTATGTATGTATGTATCTATGGTGTATGTATCTATCTATCTATGATGTATGTATGTATGAATGAATGTATGTATGTATGTACGTATGTATGTATGCATGCATGCATGTATGTATGCATTCATGCATGCATGCATGTATGTATGTATGTATGTATGTATGCATGTATATGTATGTGTGTATGTGCTTTATTGACTACGGCATATTGAAATTACAAATCATACAGTTTACCAAATAATGCAGAAACACTAGAACACTATTGTATTAATATACAATACATTTAAACAAAGTGTTATTCTAAAGACATTAATTCAGGTTAAGTCACTATTCATGATCCATTTACAGGAAGCGGTCTGATTTTCTTCTCAACGTCTGATCATGGATATATGTAAGATATAGCCAATCTCAGTTTTAAGGCGTTTGGAGTACATGTAGTGAATATCCTTTGCTGAGATAACCCTAAAGTCCTCCATTTCATCTGGAGTATTACAATCTGGGCATCTACCGAGTGGAATCTTAAAGATATTTCAATTATTGTCCACGAGATTGCTCCCAAAGTCACCAAGAAAGCGTCTGATTTAGAGAGATGTCAACTCTCAGGTTGTAAGGATGGGTATTGAGGAACTGAATGTAAGACATCATCAGGAGCACAGGATCGCATAATGGACTGAACCTCGCAGCAATGGGAAGGGCTTTAAGTCTTACGTCATCCACTCTAAGTAGGCTTGAGTGGAATAGGATTCTATTCATTACCTCACACTCCCGCATCATGTTGATAAACATGTCAGCAATACGCCACCACGCAATATACTTAGTTGATATACAGACACCAGTGAGGAGTAGGCCCAAACTCAATGTGACAATTCTAAACACCATGCTCTGTTCCATATATGTTTGTATGTACATGTATCTATGTATCTATATATGTAAGTATGCATACATGTACATATGTACATATGCATGTTTATATGTGTGTATGTATGTATGTATGTGTGTATGTATGCATATACTACGTGTGTGCGTGCATGTGTACGTATGTGTGTGTGTGTCAATTGTGCGTCCATAAAAAATGTTGGGCGTGTGGACTGACTGATGAACGAAGCAGATTCCAGGGACTGCGTTGTCTCGCCGAGGCTCCTAGGTATTAGGATAAGAGGATAATCACTCATCAGCTGCTGTAGATGTAACCTGGGCTTGTATTACAGTAAGGATGATGCATGTCTTCGCGCTGAAAAGGGTATTAATGACTCCCCCATACGTCTTCACGACCAGGTATATATATATATATATATATATATATATATATATATATATATATATATATATATATATATATATATATATATATATATATATATATATATATATATATATATATATATATATATATATATATATATGTATATATATATATATATATGTATATATATATATATATATATATATATATATATATATATATATATATATATATATATATATATGTATATATAAATATATATATATATATAAATATATATATATATATAAATATATATATATATACGCACACACACACACACACACACACACACACACACACACACACATATATATATATATATATATATATATATATATATATATATATATATATATATATATATATATATATATATATATATATATATATATGTATATACATATATACGTATATGGGTGTGTATTTACATGGCAGATAATCAACGAATTTAGACAATTTGAATTGTATATTGAAATCGTGCTGTGAAACTGTGAGATGTGATCAAATATTGATCATAATGCCACACAGTGGTAATGGTGACAAAGCATTCATCCTCGTCACGTGACTAGAACATGTGCCTCCAATAATCTTTAATTGACTCCAGGCTCTGATTAACTCCAGGGTTTATCGGGTAATCGGGTTAATGCTTGCAGTAGCATTGTTCATCTCTTGCTAAGAATCAGTTTTGCATTATACCCTAAGAGTGGCCATTAAAGTGTCTCCAGTGTGTCACCATGAAGATCAGTGTGTAATACTAGAGGTGACTGGGATACGCCCATTGAAGATTCTCCTGGGGGCATTATGTGATTGATCTGCAGGGACTAACTTATTATTGAGCCTCTCGCGGCCTGAGCGATGCTCTTCATGACACATTTCGGTTGATCCTGACATTGTTATGCATTTCCCTGAATCCAACTTGGAGAATTTCGCAATTTTGATTATTTCCATTTCTGCCATTTTGGGCTTATTCGAGACTAGCCAGCTGTTAGTGTTTGAAGAACCCGGGGTACCCGGGGAAGCACACCCACTGCGGCATAACTATTGCATAGTGACGCAGGTCAGAGTGTTAGAGTGAATAAAATGTTCAAAGATAAGTCGAGTGTTTCATTTGCATCGATTCATAAGGTCTCTTAAAATAAGCACCATTGCCCTGACGCTGCTACTGTCTCTGACAAATACAATTTCCATGTGCCAGGCAACGTGTATGTGCCAGATATGAAAGAGTTAACAGACTTAGAACAATCAGCCACGCCCATTGGCAGGGTGGCGAGCCAGGAGGTCACGTGACCTTCAGGGATAGTTGTAAGAAGGTGGATAACCCTGCGCGTCGTTGATTGCGGCAGAGAGTGTTTAGGCGTGGTCGCAGACAGGCGAGACAGCACAGGTGGGACCTGCAGGGAGTTAAGGCTAATTGCCAGGTGAGTTCACCTTTTCAACCATAGAGGCACGCGCGACATGAGTCGTCTTGGGGGAAGATGCTTTTGAATATAACTAAGAATGAGCAAAGATTCAGCAAATATCTATATCTATATATCTATATATATATCTATATATATATATATATATATATATATATATATATATATATATATATATATATATATATATATATATATATATATACATACATACATACATACATACATACATACATACATACATACACAAAGCTAAATCGTAATAACTGACACTATATTTATTGAAATTACATTTTGCTGTGGTTAATAGATAACTAAGTAAGAAACGTGAAGGAAAAGAGATATCTCATTTCTCCTCTTTGGATTGGCGTGATTAAATCTGATATCAAACAATCGTACACAGAGTTATCAAAATATCCTAGTTGAAGTGAAGAGTTTTTTCCTCTTTTCTTCTAGTTCTTTCCTTTTGCTCCCGCTCTTGCAATGGAACCTGTTAGCGTTGATCCATATACGTCTGAAGTACTTGCATGGTCGGGTATCTTCAAACAAAATTAATCATAGAGATCTATACTTGAAGAACACTGGAGCAGGTTTATTTGTCATACAGAAAACACAACTACAACTTTCAGTCAAATATATTTCGATTTGTAGTTGCTGGCCGGATTCATTCGTTCGTATGTTAGTGGGATTTTCATAACAGACTACATACTATCGATACTTTATTTGGAAGTTTGAAAAGTGTTCATTTGATTTCAAGCTGTTTATTAACTATCATACCAAATTTAGATTGAGTTAGGCGATGGTTTACGCCACGTACTCCAGTTTCCTCCACCAGGTACAACTAGTTAGTCACGACTGAGCCGCAGTATGGTAGGAAAAGTGATGAAATTCAAATTCCATGCCATATTTAGAAACATTCAGAACAATGGGCACCTGAGATAATCTTACCATCGTCAGCTCCTATTATAGCCTTCATAACAACGGGAGTTCCCAGATGTTTCAATCACTCTTTACTATAATATCATAGAATATAGTCTATGGCATTGGATAATTTAGAGGGGTGCTAGCTCATCCTAGGGTAAAATATGTCCTGTTCATATAGACATTGGCCAATTGCAAAGACAAAAAAGCGATGTTTCATATGCCAATTAATTCTAAAATAATTGTATTATGAGCGGTCTTTCCTTCTTTGTAGGAACCGATTATTACGATTTGTCTGTATATTCTTTTTACGCGTATGTAGTAACATGTGTGATCTAATTCGAACAAAACCGTTTATGTTTATGTAGTACCCTAAGAGTGGACCCAGTGTGAGAGTCAACTTATCTGCGTACGTTTGTTGGCGGTACATCATACCAATCAATACAATTAAACCTGTCTCCTGAATTCAGAATTTCGCTCATCATAAATTGTTCTGCTTTATTAAGGCTAGATCGTTGCTAGCCGGTTGCTAACGGAGACGAAACCTGAAACCCAGTGAAAACAACTGTCTAACCGCAAAGTATTGAGCAGCATTCAAACACTGGCACTGGTAAGAGACTAAATCAGTGATATGTGGTATTGCCGTAGTCCACCCGGCACTAGGGGCAGGCCCTCCCTAGCATACTCCAGCTTGGCGAGGAGGCATAAGAAATACAAATGATAAACCTAGGAATGAGTTTTGCCAACTTACTTTGCCAGCAATCTAAGAACTATTAAATCATTAAATACATACAAATCTTTTAAACAATAAAGTTGGCGCAGATAAAGAAATCATAGCTGCACAGAGTAAATAAGGATTTAATAAATGGAGATGTTTGGAAACCAGATCTAACTATGGCAAAAATGCTAAGAATGCTAACAATGCAGATACGGGATAGGTCCAGGTATTTTCAAGATGTTACAGCCAAAGTTTTGTACTTTGTTGATATCAATTTCAGATGGATTATAACTAGGTATTTAAGCACGTGTACTTAGCGAAATATGGGACGGAATAGTTGGATGTCAGCCTATTTTTTGTAGCGGAATAAGTTCAAGTAATGTCGAGAAGCAGAAGACTATAATGATATGAGTATGATGCTAGGTAGCATAACAATGGCAAAACTACTAATTGCACATGATGACGTCACACTGCATCCCTGGTTAGTATCCAGTGTATGATCCGTATCGATCATATTTCACACATTAATCCTAATTGGGTGTGATACCGTCTCGGATTGCCATCATATCAATTAGTTCTCAGTTTACACGCCAGGTGTCAAAACAGCATGGTTCTTCACCATTCCAGCACATACTAGCGTCTGTCCAATACCACGGCAAAGCCTAAAATATAGTTTATTGTCCGCATAAGTTTAAAAAGTACCAACACGTGTAATTGGGTTAGGGTTTTTTCTCCCCTCATCATAATTTCACATGTTAAATACACGCGACTATGAAATTTTCGCAATCTATTTGATTTGGAAGAACCTCACTCAGATTTTCGGAATCTGAGACACACCATCTTCCAGGTGGAAGTAAATCATAATTTTGATGTTGCTTCACTGCTGGCAATGGTGTAGATTTCGAACTTCGCTTCAGGCGTGCTGGAAATATGCCAGTGACTGGTTTTGAAATCGGCAACGGGGTATTTCATTCTTGCCCTACTCGTGACCAGTCATTAGACACTCAGTTGCGGAGGTAAGTGTCGGAGCTGTGAAAACCACTGACACAAATTCTTAACATTTATATCGGAAGGCAATCAATCTATCAGAATCTCCCGCTAGCATGTGCGATACTGTGAAGCTCTAGCTTTTACGATAGCACAAACTTACTCTTACCTAGTGTAAGATTCTATCAATATCAGTTGCTGGCAACCTTTATGAATGCTTAAAGTGGGATTCGAAGGGCATATACTAGTATATGGCTGTGACGAAACATACCTATCAGCCAGTGTGCAATACATTAGACCTCTTGGCCGTGGAGGTAGCAACTAGTCGATGTCCATATTCGTCAGCTGTTCTCACTCTGAGTTGGATCCCAAGATGGTTCCTGCATATATGGAAAACTACTGCGGTGCATTTGTGGCATTTTACTCAAATGATTACAGAAACATTAATGATGGATACTTATACCTAATTTTGCTATTCAAACCTGTTTTGTTTTTTTAATTTTCAGTGCAAACAACTTCACCATGGGAACGGAAGCGCTCGATACGGTATGTTAACATATTTACAACAAGATCTCTGACAATATCGTTATGTAGAATGTACCCTGTATATAACCTCAAACGTATTATTGTTAAAATGCTAGATTTACATGCACATAATATCCCGTCAATCTCCCGTAAACAAATGTTAACCTCCCTGTATCAAATGTGTAAACAAGTATATAACATTCTAAAGGAATAACAGTCGGTATAACTGCAATTGTATTGTATTGTACTTTATTGGCTCGTCCTAATTGATGCAAAAGTTGCACGAATACATAAATCATAAATCAAATACAAATAACAAAAGCAAAGTTAACATGAATAAATAAATGCCGGGAAACTGTCTAGCCAACCGCTACCATCTTAGCAAAGATACATGTTTTAATGCCGCTTTACTACTGTTTGTACTTAACTGCAAAGTGAGGCAAGTGTAGAATACATAAATATCAAACTAATAGGGGTTTTAACTCGCAGCTAAATGGCATAGCCTATCACTATGGACCCCAGTGTCTCCTGCTTATAGTGTTTATCATAGTCCGGGACTTAGCATAGGTCTAGGTCAAATAACGAAGGGGACTAGCAACTTAGTTAAACCTTCTTTTTAATTTCGCAAAACAATTGCTGTTTTTGATTTTCTATAATAATGAAAAAAGGTATATTATAATATATACTGCAAAGATACAAAGCGTAATATCAACGCCTTCAGTCTAGTCTTCCAATTCTTTCCTCGTTCGCATGTTTGAATATTTGACAAATTTTTACGTACAATGTGATAAAGTGGTAATACTCAGCTCAAGAATGTTTCTTTTAATACCTCATATATGTTTCCCCATGCAGAAATGTCTTTTCTGTTTGATGTATATTCGCTTCATACTCCTCTGTACATAATTCATTATATACATATATATATACATATATATATATATATATATATATATATATATATATATATATATATATATATATATATATATATATATATATACATATATGTATATATATATATATATATATATATATATATATATATATATATATATATATATATATATATATATCTGATTATACCCCTATGCATCTTTTCGATGCAATATCCCGCTTTCAACCAAATTCTAGCCATACCTCTGTAATATTTTCTTGTAGTTCAAAGGTCTGATCGCGGACCAGAGACGACCTGAAGATGAAGACAGCGATTTCCTGAACTGGCTGCATGGTAAGTGACTTCATACAAGAAAGTGTCATGTGGATATGTCCGTACAATTACTCCAACATATAGAGATTTAACTAAATCCTCCATTGAATCTGAGACCACTTTGAATGTACATAAATACCTGTTTCGGGTAAAGAAAACTAGTGTCACATTAAATGCATTATTATGATTGAAGTTAGTTTTTTTCAGTTTTAGCTAAGAAAAGAAATAATGCAATCATGAATACTCTCTCAAAATTGGTTGACTGGAATGAATTTGATTTAAGCAGTCGTTTTATTTTCTTTAATGTTTGCTGAAGTAGATCTATAGGTACCCACATTTGTAGTAAGGTGGGTAGCCCCACTGAGTTAGATAATAAGACAACATGTAAAAAATATACACCCAGAGATTCAGATACGTCATTTATCTGCTCTCGGAATTAAAAAATAGTTCACTCTCTCTTTTCACAATGTTTTTATGCTTCCTTGATGTTGCCCTTTCAGCACGAAACAACGATCCTGCGAAAGCAGCTCAAATGTACAAAGAGGTATGTCTATTGTGTAAACATAGAATGGCTGTCAAGTCCGGAGAGGAAGAATTCACCTCTCGGAGGAGCGAGCTTCTATACACTTTTTTGTGCAGGTGCTATCCCGTGCGAAAGTTTCATACATGAAAATGAAACCTTTTCCCCTTTGGATGATTTTTTTGCCCCAAAAAGCTTCATGGGAATTTGGGCTATACATTATTTCATGCATGGAATTCTCATCCATGACAATTTCTGGTCAAAATTTCATTTTCGTGCATATAGATTTCATTTTCATGTACGGAAATTTCATTTTTATGCATGAAAATGAAATTATCATGCATGGAACCTTTCGTGCGGGTGTTAAAAGGAATATATATTTGAATACAACTGACCATTATATGTCTGTAATCAAATTATATCAAGCAATACTTATGTAACGCCATATAACCAAAAGTTCAACATTTGAAAAAAACACGCAAGCAGACTGAAAACGATTCAACCTGCATGCAAAACGAACTCCACTTGACTTCAAAACGATTCAACATGGCGAGAACGCACCAACCTGCATTTTTTTCATATCTGGCCGAATGATATTGACGAATGCAGGTTTGTGCGTTTTCGTCATGTTGAATCGTTTTGAATCAAGTTGAATCGTTTTCAGTCAGGATGCATGGTTTATTCTAAATGGTGAATTTTTGGTCATATGGTGTTACTTGTAAATTGTAGGACTTTCCGCAAGAGGTTTATAACTTATGCATGCTATGAATTCCGTGATTAATGTTTCTCCTTATAACTTACATCAAAAATGTTTTTTTCCAATATATATGTCACAAAACTAGTCATAGCCTATATTTTTGTAAGTGGCATGAATGGGTGAATGTTCTTATATATATATATATATATA
>OZ012691.1:1982815-1988431 GCA_963942565.1 Maea johnstoni | reverse complement strand
CATAACAAGCAGTTATTATAAACATGCTAACAAAGATCAGGTCTCAATCAATTTGACTCACACGTTATCCAACAATGATATTCTCAGTTTTTTCTTTGGACATTTTTGGAGCGCGCATTCTCCCATATTGGGCTTGGTGAAAGTCAGTTACATGTGCATCTCCTTCCAAATTTTGTAGCACATATTTCAGTTCATTTGGTGTTCTTTAAGTCATTGCCTTATCATAGAAATAGTTATATTTTCCTGCACAACATATTGGATTTATAGAAAGTCAGCCATCCAAAGCACCGATCCAGGTTCATGAAATAAAATGATGTGATTGAAAGAGTGCTATTTGAGGTCACACATTTGGCATAACCTCTCAATTTCAATCTCAAATCATTAGTCATTCAAGTTCATTATTGATTTGTGCAGCTCTAGTATTTTTGTGAGAAATATATTTACATATGTGTTGCTAATATGGATGCTGTCGTTGTAATAGGGTTAAATCCTAGGAATGTCATCTGTGATCACATATCATTTTTAAACCAGGAAGTAGAGGTCGGCCAGGAATACAATGGATGCTAATACTATCACAACGCCCAGGCGCTGAAATAAAAAACATAAATATTCTTTGTTATAGCTTTAATAATTTATACTGTTATATGTGCAACAATATAGTTTATTTGCTTCAGATTATGAATATAAGAAATGTATTCTAGTTTATAAAATTTCAACCATTGAAGCATGGAATGTTTATATGCAACAGAAATTACACCTTCACTGTTTAGGTACTGTATATACTGTGTTGATATTGCGGCAGTTCAGTTTATAAGGTGTGCTGTGCGCAGCGCTGCGGTCCGCAATTATTAAACTGCGCACCATTGTTTGGACATCTGGTTATTAAGCTAGTATTGTACAACATGCTGACATGATAGCTTGTCATTCAATGCAGAATGCAATAGGTACAAGAGAGACACTGTCGTGCCCTTTTAGAGGATCTCTCTTGGGGAATAGAGTTAATGATTAGTACTATAGTCTGCTGACCTATATTTGGCTGACCGCTTTTTCCTATTTTCTGTTGCAAAAATTTTGTGCAATCCAAACTTGGTAAAATCTTTAGGAGCACTAAGTTGTGTATATAAAAACATATTTTCTGCCTCAACTTCTTAAAATGTTGATTTTGCCTATCAGGCACCCATATTAAAATTACACTCGAAATCGCGCACATCGAACTGAGGCACAACCTACACGACTTAGTGCTCCTAAGAGGGTCAGGTTTGGATGGCAAATACAAACTTTTTGCAACAAAAAAGAGGAAAAAATCGATCAGCCAAACTTGGGTCAGACAGACTATAACTGGGGTGGTTTCCATTACAGGGTTGGTATGGTTATACAGACTATCCTATGGTCTGAGTAATGAGTCAGTAAAGCAGAGCTGCTTTACTCTATGTGGTCTATATTAGTGTGTTTAACATGTCACCCTTCAAAGATATGGATGGTGGGAACATATACAGACATTATGGTTTTTCCTCGTGCTCCGCCCTCGGGAAAACCATCCTCCCTCTGGGAGACATTCCATCAGGATACCCACACTGGCATGGTATATTTGTTTTATTATACCGAACAAAACCCAATTTGGTAAAATATCAACAAAAACAACAATGACTGCCGGTAGATCCAGTGAGAACGGTGGACGTTTTGCAGGTGGACATTTCGCCAGTGGACATGATGGAATGGCCAACCTTTGTAAGCCAATCACGGCTTACGATATTCACGTGAGGTATAACAATAGTAAATGTCTGTGCCCTAGCAATAAAAAACATTTCCCCTTGTCTAAGAAGATATAGAATGACTTACATGAGAGAGAGAGAGAGAGAGAGAGAGAGAGAGAGAGAAAGAGAGAGAGAGAGAGAGCTGGACAGATAGATAGATAGAAAGATAGAGCGATCGATAGGTAGGTAGGTAGTGTAGATAGATAGACTGACATATATATATGCACACACACATATATATATATATGTATATATATATATATATATATATATATATATATATTTTTATATATATATATATATATATATATATATATATATATATATATATATATATATATATATATATATATATATATATATATATATATATATATATATATATATATATATAAATATATATATATATATATATATATATATATATATATATATATATATATATATATATATATATATATATATATATATATATAAAGAGAGAGAGAGAGAGAGAGATACAGATAGGTAGATAGACATATATATATATATATATATATATATATATATATATATATATATATATATATATATATATATATATATATATATATATATATATATATATATAATGCAAAGAGAGGGAGAGAGGGGGGTAGTGGCAAAGCCTCTCAGGTACTAACGTGAAAACACCACCTTTCGATGTAAACCCTTACTGAGTAAAGAATGCTATTTACACACTAGCGGGAAATACGAGATGAGCGCAACACTCGTATGGCAAGGTGCAAACACACCTGTTAGCAAATTTAGATTGAAAGCCAATTGTTGAACTACCCTTTTTCACATTCTTTCCTTTTCTTTCTTTGGCAGTTGTTCTATCCGCTGTAGCATCGTAAATTATGTTCGCATGCCTGAGTGCAGCTTTTTACCCTTAACAATTTTTTCCACATTGTGCTTACGGAACATCGCCCCTAATGTGATTTGGGTGCAGCGAGCAGTACCCTGATTCGGCATACCAGGGTGCGGGCGGGTACACGGACACACCTGTTGGGCTTCAAGTAAGAAGAGACGTGTGGATATTTGTTTACCTGTTCGTAGTACATAATGGCGACCATGCAAGCAGCAAACAACACGACCGCCTTCCCTAACGGCGATGTCCACATTGACCCACCAAATTCCTCCGCTATGAAATGTACAGGGAAGTGGAGGAATGTGAAATCCCTCATCGCCCGTTCTGGTTTCATAATCCACGCCGTGGTGCTGGTAGTATGGGCTCTGATGAGAGTAGGTGGTCCGAAAGGGGAATTTCAAGAAAACCTCGAGACGTTCTGGTGGCTGGCGGTCTTCGTTGCCCCACTCATCTTGGAGACCATCTTTGCCTGCATTTTCAGCGAGATCGTACACAAGGGCGAAAGAAAACTGCTCGGATTGAAATGGTAAGTTCCCCTTTAATGCCGAATGCTATTGACATACCTGCCCTCATGATCGAGCAAATAACACACCCTAGGCAAGGCCTGTGACTGACTACTCGCCGTCTCTCAATACTCACTCGGGGTTAGGCACAGGTTTACGCCGGGTACTTCGCCCCCAGCACACGTAATTGGCTAGTAACGATTCAGCCTAGATAGTGCAGAAAACGTGACGAATATCTACAAGCCAGTTTCAATTCCACCATCCTACTTTAACCCTTATTCTGCTGGTGACTAATTTAACACATGGGTACTCATATGAGAGTACTCAGCAAGAGCTCTCCAATGAATACCAACATGACAGGGTTTGAATGGTTTTCAAAAATCTTTGCATCCTTGTGCTTAATGGACGAAGTAGCCTTAGCATTGGAAGGGTTAAGGCAACGTGGCCTAGCTGTAGTGGACAAATGGCGTGACTATTTAGAAGATATTACTAGTGGGGGGGGGGGATGATATTTGAAAAAAAAACACGCCTAAGACTCTATCGCCATACGTAACAGCTAGAGGTCAAGGGTGAATACTAGTATATTTATTAGGACACTAATAACATTGGAGGGTGCCCTGATATCTGAGTGGTCTAAGGCGCTGCCACTTACTGCTAACTGTCTCTCGCCATTGCCCGGATTGCAATCCCGGCAGGGGTATGCGAGAAAGTTGCCAGTGACTAGGGTTAGGCGTAGGATTTGGTCGAATACACTGATTTCCTCTACCACTTATGATCGGCTAGTCACGACTAAGCCTTATAGTAATGTGGCAAAAAAGTGACGATGATCAAAATCCCAAATCTCAGATCAGAGAGCGGCTTCCCCTAAGGCCGAGTGGTCTGTCGCATTGTGCAAAAGCTAAACGCTGTTCCACTATTACTTAAGGTCCTGATTTTGACACGCACATCAAGCATGCGGGAACATTTCAAATGCTTTAAAGGTAGCCTGTAGTTATCGTCGAGTTATTTAAACAGCCTCGTTCAACTTGATGCGGACATTTACTAGGAAAAACACACAGTTGACTAAGCATGGTTCATGGGGTACACACATTGGCTCACACAAGTACTCATTCTTTTAACAACTTCTTTCAGTTGAAGTATCTCTCGGCTGTTGAACAGCATGTCACGTTGAGAAGTATGTACTACTTTTTACAAACACACATGTTCTAGTTGCTAAATCAAGCAGGATGTATGGCCCCTTTATCCCCGGGTGAATGCACACAACACTGGCTCTAGATAGCAATGTAAAACCTAGCCACCTTCACACACATACGTGCACTCACACTGCATCCACTCATATATAAACATACAAACAAAAACATCAACATTCAAACAATCATATATATATATGTATATATATATATATATATATATATATATATATATATATATATATATATATATATTATATATATATATATATATATATATATATATATATATATATATATATATATATATATATATATATATATATATATATATATATATATATATATATATATATATATATATATATATATATATATATATATATATATATATATATATATATATATATATATATATATATATATATATATATTATATATATATATATGTATATATATATATATATATATATATATATATATATATATATATATATATATATATATATATATATATATATATATATATATGTATATATGTGTGTGTGTGTGTATATACATATATAAGTGTGTGTATGTGTGACTGTGTGTGTGTGAGTATATGTGTGCGTGTGTGTGAATATGAGTGTAAATTGTCTAGGTAAACTATGCATGTAAGTATGTAACGAACATGCAATAAAATGTGTTTAGGCCTTTGTCAACCAAACCAATTTCATGAGGCCCGGCATACTTTACAAACCTAACTGAAAAGTTGCTACTGGCCAAAACGTGGTTGGTCGATGTGCCATACCTTCCTTTTGAAGCTTCGGAAAAGCGAGATAACCTGACACAAAGACTAAGAGAACAAACAGATCTTATATTTGACTTTCCGTGCAGTGTATATTCCACGAATAGTTTCTGTACAGCACACTAACCCATTATTATGGCAGGCTACCCAGATGATGCATGACGAGTGCTTTGTAAATGTATTTTAAGTAAGTATTTTAAGGAGTTGCAAAATACACCATTGTGTCGGTTATTGAACCATCATACGCTGCGTTGGGCATTCGATTGCTTAACCCGTTCATGCCTGGGGATCCCCTTGAATATTTTCATCTGGAATTATCATATCTTTGAAAATAACTTATTCATTTAAATTTACGAAATATTTGAAGAGGGTTTGTGAATTGAATTCTGATTAACATTTCTCCTTCAAATTCGTTCTGGAAGATGCTCTAGTAAAAATGATGTCACCAGTATCTATATGGTCAAGGCGATTTTGTGCGCTCAACAGTGGTAGG